>JABUQX010105201.1:0-17773 GCA_015478945.1 Trachelipus rathkii | reverse complement strand
TTAATTTATTTGAATTTCTTTTAATTTCGAGTGGGGTTTAGATGAGCTTCACTGCCACAAAATAGTATGTAGTATGTTGCTTTCTACGAGCAACAGAATCGTGATTCGGTTATTGCGTGTTACAAGCCTCTAGCAATAAATCAAATCTTTTGTTCCTTGTTTCTGGTGCTTGAAAAATTATATACTAGGACCCAATATGAGAGCCCCTTGGACAGGCTCTGTACTTCAGAATAAAAGCTTGGTTGTTGGTTGTAGCAGGCGCATTTTACTGGACACTTTAAGAAATATCTTTCCATAATATTTAGTACGAGGCATTGTAAATCTGTGAACAGGAACATGGAACCAAGGTCAGTTGAAGTCCAACACTGGTTGTTTAAAGTTAAGTGGGTTTTTTTTGTTTGAAGCCTTTAAAATAAATAAATAAAAATACCCTAAGGAACAAAATTCCAAAATCACTTCATCAAACCTCAAAAAAAAAAAAACACCTCAGAAAGCTAATAATTCCCTAAAAAGGAAAGGATATAGGACAGGATTAAGTGCATAAGTCATACAGTCTCTTTAAAACACATCCATATTACAATCACTTCAATCGGAAGGATGAACTTGGAAAAACCTCTACGAACAGAATAGGAGAATACAGAAAGACTCAGAAAGACAGAAAAACATAGAAAGAGAAACAGACAAAACTAGATTTATGGAATGTCATTGCTCGCCCATCCTTTTTTTCATTCACTTATCAAATTACATCTCTCGAATTCCACAATTATACAGTAAGAAAAAAAAAAAATTATCAAAAAAAATTGTAACTTGGTCCATGGATCCATTCTTCATATGTTTTGACATTTTAAAATTTCCCTGCTTTCAGCATATCTTAAAACATTTCCCTGACTGTTCCAGAAAAGTTGTGAACCCTGCATTTAGAAAGTACATGGCTCATGTTCATGTAAAATTTGGAAAATTTTTGCGAAAATGTGAGACCAGCATATATTCAAATTAAGATAGCAACTTCTTTTCTCAGCTAAGCTGAACCAATGAGAGTCGTGTCATCGTCGGTAGCATTTTTTCTAGGTCTTTAGAATATATATAAGATAATATATAAATATAATTATATATATATATATATATCTATATAATATATATATCTAACTATATAATATATATATATAGTATATATTATATTATATATATATATGATTGGGTATGATTAAGAATTTTTGACGGATGTTATGATATAATAAATTGACGACCATTTTAATATTGAAAACAGGTATATTCTAAAAATTTCTATTTATTAATAAATTTAACAGATTTATAATAGAGAAGAATTAAATTCTGTTCACTTCTATCTTATTTAAATGTGTAAATACATTAAGAACCGCATTAATAAATAGAAAATTTTCCTGTTATTCATTAACATCTTGGTTTTGTTCCTAATTTGTATATAATAATAATTATAATAATAATAATAATATTAAAAATACATTATTCTGTCCATTTTATGTATTACATTAATTATTTACATTAAAATAGCAATTTAATATAAAAATAAATACATAGATGAGAAATGGGCTACTAAGGGGACATTTTTGTTCTTTGAGCCCATGAAGTATTACAAGTTTTCAAATTTATATTTAATAGATAAACCATAAATTAAGTTTATATAATATGAAATGATCCTAATCCTAATAAGCTAGATGATGATAATAAAAAATAATAATATTGTTATATAAATCAATCCACTTTTATAAAAAGTAATAAAGCCAAAAATAAAATTTCAACACCATAAGCTACCACCAATTTTGTCTAAAAAAAGTCCCAAAAAAAAGACAAGAGAAAATATCCCATCTTAACTTTGCCAGTAGGAAAAACTTCATCCTCGTGCGCGTGCGACGATAAGACCTCGCTCCTAGAGATCCTAACTCAGTATAAGAGATATACGCACCCAGTCAGATTGACTCTCAGCCATAGAGACTCATCCACTAGAGATATGAGACGCTCTAACCGACACACTGAATAGGATACTCACACTCTACTACCATCGATTCCTCCACCATTCTGTGGCTCAGCGACTCTCTCACTATAGATCCGGTAACATAGCTAGTGTAATAGACGAGAAGCATGCTACCAGTCCGAACTACCACTCACCATCAGATCGCTCATCTTCAGGACTTAAAAACATTGTTGAAGACTAAACTGATCATTGCAATATTTAGAGTTTGAAGACTAAACTGATCATTGCAATATTTAGAGTTTTCGGACTTAGGGACACCTTTCTAGAGAGAGTGGATTATTGCATTTTCATTCTGACGAGTTGAGATTTGGATATTCTGTTTTGTCTTTTTTTGGTGGAGTTTTTTTTTTTTTTAGACAAAAATTGGTGCGATTTTCTCAATGATTTTAGTGTTTGGGGCCGAATAAAACAATATCCCTATTATTATACGCTTTAATATTAGTTTTTAATAATAATCAATAATAATAATAATAATAACTATTAATACTAAATAATAATTATTTATTTAATTTTTTTTTAGAAGTAAGTGTACAGGCGAGACCACCTACTTGCGAACCAAAAAAAAAATCAGCAATATACTGCAGTCAGCAAACAGATAATACAGGGGCTAACTCCTAACACTGGAAAAGCATGTGAAAAAAGGAAATTCAGAGAATTACGTCCGTTATTGAAGCAGAAAGTCGTCCCAAAGGAAAGCAAGATCGGCGTCATTGTTTAAAATGAAGTGATTCGAGATATATATAAACAAGAGGCGGGATTGGAAAGAAGACTATGGGTGGGTGTAACATGGCCAGGGTCACACTGAAATTTTTTAAACTTCAAATTCCCTGACTTTCCGGCTGACACAGTGTGTTCATTAATTTTTTGGATCGTATAACAAATAATCTATCTAATTCATAATTGCAGCTATCTTTACTCCTCCAGTCCATAATCTGGGGATAGTGACCGAACCTGAATTTTTTAACAGTTCCGTTAGCTGGAACTAACTTGTGTTCTGGCGGCGCGTATTATTTACGGACTTTTATCTGTTCTCAAAATGCTTTAAAAAATGGGATAAAAAAATGAAAAATTGAGAGATTTTTGATCAAACTCAATTTAAATAAGTTCTGCTTCACTAATTATAGTACTTAATAGACTAATAATAGTACACATGTTTTTAAAGTAACACACAAGAAGCGGTTTCTTTTTTCCCACAATTTCCAATATGTTTTTCTTTTCCTAAAGTTTTAAAAAACAATTTTTTTTCGAGTTTTTTTTTTTAAGAAAAGAGAGAGGAGTTGACGGAGAGTAGAGAGAGAGAGAGAGAGGGGCTGGGAGGACGAGGAGAGAGAGGAGAGAGACGAAGAGAAGCTAGACGACGACGGAGACGAGAAGAGAGAGAGAGAGAGGCGAATGACGACGACGAGAACGAGAGAGACGATGACGATGAGACGACGAGGAGAGAGAGAGAGAGAGAGTGAGAAACGAGAGGCATTGACGAGTGAGAGAGAGAGAGAGAGAGAGAGATGGAGACGAGAGAGATGAGAAGAGAGAGAGAAGGGAGATCGACACAGAGACAGCGAGGGGAGAGAGAGAGACGCCGATACAGAGGAGAGAGGAGAGAGACAGAGAGAGAGAGAGACGAGGGGAGAAGGAGAGAGACGTGACCGAGAGAAGAAGAGAGCAGAAGAAGATACGCTGAGAGTGAGCTGCCAGCGGAGCAGGAGACCACGAAGAAAGACGCAGAGCCGACGGACAGAACGAAGAGAAGAGAGACGTAAGGAGCATACTGCAGACAGGAGAGAGAGAGGAGAGCGACGTTGAGAGATGCGAGAAGAGAGAGAGAAGAATAACGAGAGAGATCACGACGATCCGAATGACCGCAGAGAATAGACCGACTGACTGAGATCGAACCAAGATCACGAAGAAGAAGGAGAGATTGACGAGAGGAGAGAGAGAAGCGGAACGAGGCAAAAGGAGGAGGAAGACCAGCACCGAGAGAGACGAGCAGAGAGAGAGAGAGAGAAGAGAGGAGGAGAGAGAGGGAGAGAGAGAGAGAGAGAGAGAGAAGAGAGCAGAGAAGAGAAGAGAGAGAGAGAGAGAGAGAGAGAGAGAGAGAAGAGAGAGAGACGAGAGGAGAGAGAGAGAAGAGAGAGAGAGAGAGAGAGACGGGTTTTATTACTGGGTCCGAAATATCATGCCAGTAAAGACGCGTTTCGCTTCTTCATTTGTGCTTACGAAATGTAAGAAATGCTCAGCTTGGGGTTTGTTTTATCAAAATTATAGGCTCAAAATCGTGAAAAATCGCTTCATCAAATGCGAAGGAAATTTCCTTATTCTGTTAAGGTTGCTATTCCGCATGCTTAGCCGAATTTAGCAAGTTCTTACGAAAAAAAGTAAACAAACAAGATGCAGCATTGTAGGTCGATTATGAATTTTGATTGAATTGTTTCATTCAATAAAATTAGCTTTAAATCTAATTTCTTCCAAATAGATAAAACCCCATCACAATTGTTGATCAGCTTTATTTGTAATATGCAACCCCCCCCCCCCCCCCCCTTTGTTTTTTCTATTTCTATTTATTTTTCAAAACCATGTGCTCCATCACAAGAGCTGATTCCAATTTGTTTGTAAACAAAAGTGACTTTAATGAAAAATCACGTTCGTTTATGCACAATATTCGTGGTAAAACTGGGTAAGCATTTCTTATCAAGCGTAAGCACAATTAACAAAAACAATAACTAACTCGATTGACAATATCACATTACAGAAGCACAACGCAAAAATCTACCTTTTTTTGCTTCGAGCAATATAATCAAATGATCCTATATTTGAAGCCTGTCATTACGTTCTTTCATTTCGTATAATGCTATTTTCAATTAATAAATCTTACCTTTATCCGGCTTTATCCAAAAATTTGGCTTACAGAACTAAGTAGCAGCTCACAATATGGATATGACAACATGCCAAATACTATAGAGACTCCACTTGTTAATCAGCGACAAGTTTTCAGTAGACATATTGGCAAGACTGTTAGCGAATCGAAAAAGTTTCCACAGTTCTGACCGCGCTTCTTTCCAACGGTTCCGGAAAGTCTTCCCCGGTTCCAGCCAGAATCAAAAATTCTGGTTCTGGTACATCCCTAGTTCATACATTAAATTATTGAAAATTTATTTTATACGAAATTGTCATCATTCATGGATGAACTAAAAAATATATATTTTTTAGTAATCGGCCTATACCTTCCCCATAGCCGTCCAACACACTTGCTTTTTTATTTTCTCCCAAAGTAAAGTTTATTTATACAAAAAGAAAATTAAATAAAAGCTTACATTAATAGCCTAGGTGAATAGCGTCCACTGTTATATCACAAAAGTTCTAAATTGGGGAGATTTAGTTAACTTTTTTCTCAAGCATCTGAATTTTTGAATTTTATAGTCTTTCTGTTTAGCTTTTCAGTTTAACATTTCTCTGCTGCTTCCACAGCTTATTGCATCTGTATGGATAATATTCTTTTTTCAACTTCTTTTATTCTCTTCTTTTTCTTTCTGTTTTGACTTCAGATGTTCTTCATATCTCCTGTGGGCAGCGCTTACATTTGTCAACATTTTGAGTGATCGTGGATACGAAATTTATGAAATACTTTCTATTTATTGGTCAACTATTATGCAACTGTTCTTGAGAAATCAGACATGTTCTTTTCAGATTCTCCACTTAAATTGCTTTACTTACAGAAAACCCCTCCTTCCACTGTCGCATTTTCATGCAAAAATATCAGTCCTAAATTAATAATTTGCCACAATTCTGCATAACATGGATTCCCAGGTACTATAGAAGAAAAAAAAAAAACTCATCAAGTCCTTAGGACAATCACCATCCAAAAATATTTATGAAATTTTAATATTTGGGGTAGAATGGGCTTCACTGCAAAGTAGCAGTATTGAGGCTTTTTGCATTTCTCAGCACAGAATCTATTGATTCGTGTTATTGACATTAAGCAAATTAACAGTTAAAGCAAGCACTATGTGCTCTGTCGAGACTCGTCCCAGCTCAACCACACTCAACCAAACATGTTCCTAGCAAATCACAAAGCACTCCTAGGGTCTTCTCAAATTTACACTTAACTAAAAATCCACCATTCTGGCTTAGTCAGAAAATAACTAATAATATAATAAGTAAAATAATAATATATTATTATAATATATATCTATATATATATTATAATATTATATAGTATACTAGTATATATATATATATATAATATATATATATTATATATATAATATTTATATACTATATTCATAATAATATATATATATATATATATATTATATATATATACCTATATATAGCTATATACCAGCAGGGTATATATATATATAATAATAGTATATATATATATATTATATATTTAGATAATATTTTAATATATATGAATACCCTAAACCAGGTCCACATGCATTAACTAACTAGTTATTGACTCCACAACATTTGCAGTCTAACATTCAACTAAACTTACCCTGTAACTAAAAAACCCGCATTTGCCTTTCATCATAAATATATATATACGCATACCCAAGACATCATCCAAATAATAACTATCCAACCTCTTTCTTACAATGTTGCAATGAGTCACACCTCAACCTCGCTGTGCAGACCATTCATAATAATTTAAACAACCCTATTACTGATTGCATGCTTTCTTTCTTTAATTTTTCTTATTATGCCCCCCCCCGGTCAACACCTGACCATGCTCTACTATGAAAAATTCCTGAGTGCACATACTCTTCTTGGGATTGAATACTGCAAAAGCTTTACTGATGGGATATATTCAACTACCCACCGAAAGAGTTGAGTAGGTGTCAGTATTTGATGCTCATAAGACCATTGTAGACTAGCTCATGCTGCGAGTCTTTTCACTGCACCACCAAGTCCATCACAAGATCTTTACCCATTGTGCTGTGCTGATAAAATTGCCATTCAAGCTCAACATTGAAATCCTCTTTATGAAATCACAGAGTTGTAGAATATTCTTAATTGTATTTATATTGTGCAGAAGAAATCACAACAACAGAAACAATATAAAATAAAATGATTTATTGGGTAACCTATTATATGAATATTAGTATGTCAAATTAGATAAGACATTTATATATGAAAAAGATGATACACAATAGTGACATATGATTGGTAACCCAATCAGAAAATAATAAATGACAAATAAAGAGTGTTCAGGTTTTTCTTCAATCAATAAGATAATATATACAAGGAGTATATAAGTACTAATGATCACTAAGAACCAGTGGAACTAACTGAAGGTTTAATCTATAGCAACAAAAAAAAAAAAAAAAAAAAAAAAATAAAACAAAAAGAAAAAAAAAAAAAAAAAAAAGATCTATAGGAAATAGTTCTCTGAAAATCAAAGATTATGAAAATCAGATTACTTAAAGGATATATCCTAATAGAGTTACCAATGAATAAATGAGAAATAGTATTTACCAATGAATACAATGAAGTATGAAATAAGTAAGAGAACTAATAATAACAACAAATAAAAGATCTAATAAAATTATGGTGATGATTATTCCAAAATGAGATATAATACTAAAAAAATTGCAGCAATCACAGAAATGACATTAAGAGCAAGAAACAATTACCTTTAATAGACAGATTTATACAAAGCAAATATATATATAGAGATGAGTCATTAATAATAGACCCTATAAAAGATATACAGATAAGATAAAATATAAGAATAATAAGAGAGACATATTAAGAGAGAAATAGAGAAAGATAATAAGAGAATCAAAAATATAAGGAGCACAGAACCAATAGATATAATATAGAAGATATAATAATATAATATAATAATAGACAAATATAGAATAATAGACTATATAATAAATAATCATAACAATCACTTAGACATATTCCAAAGATAACCAAGAGTTTATATAATATATACAGAAAAATAAAAAGATATACAAAGAAGAATATCAAGATAAAATTGGGAAATTTAGATTAATTTTTTCTTCTAAAGCATCTGAATTTTTTTTTATAGCGTCTTCTTCTGTCAAAGCTTTCAGTTTTAACATCTTTCTCCTCCTCTTCAAGTTATAGATCTGTATGGATAATTTTCTTTTTTTCAACCTTTCTTATTCTCTTCATTTTTGGTTCTGTTTCACTCTGAGAGTTCTTCCATATCTCTCGATTCACGGCGCAGCTCTTTACATTTGTAAACCATTTTTTGAAGTGATCAGGAAACTTTAAATACTTTTCATGAGCATTCTACATATATTAAGCACTTGTGCACGGTTACTTGAGAAATCAGACTATTGTTCTTTTCAGACTTCTTCACTAAAATTGCTTAAATTTATAGAAATCTCCTTGCACACAGCCGCATTTCCACTGCAAAAATATTTCCATGGTCCTACTTTATAATTTTGCCACAAATTCCACATAACATTGATCCCCTACTATAGAAGAAAAAACTAATCAGTCTCTTAGAAAGGCAATCACCATCCAAAAAATAATTTGAATTTAATTCAAGAGGTAGAAAGAGCTTCACTGCAAAGTAAAGTGTATTGTGCTTTTGCTTTCTTAGAAAAAATAGGGAGCAAGTCCACATGGTTAATCACATTTATATTCATCGGCCCCATTTTAAATTTGAAGCTACCGCACTATCTGCAACATTAACTTAAATGTTTCCCCTAATATCTGCACACGAGTTTAAAGACATTTTATCATCCACCACCTTTAATGCCCATAGTATTTCAGATCTTGTTTCATCATCTTTAATGCAAAAAGATGAAACTGATTGATAAACTGATTTTGGTTGGTTATTAATAGAACACTCAGGGTCATTTACAAACGGTTGAGTATGATTAGAAGTTGATGGAATGGCATTATTTTCAGTGCACACACTCTTCACTATATTTGTATTATTTAGAAACACTTTAACGAAAATTTTTCAATGATGTTAGTCCTAGAGTTGTTGATTAAATTCAAATGAATTTCCCCTCTTGAATGTGAAACTTCGGCTTGGCGTCCCATGTTAGATAGTTCAAAGTTCTTTTTACATACTATCAGGTCCTTTACCAACCACCTGATAAACTGTGGGTTCAGTTTGACGTCCAACCACTGGTCGTTAAAAGTTAGTTTTTTTGTTTGAAGTCAATTTATAAATAAATAATAAATACTTCAACCTGACACAAAAACCAAAATCACTTCTTCAAACCTCAAAAAAAAAAAAAAACTCAAAAAGTATAAATCCCTAAAAAGAAAAAGATATAAACAGATCAAATCATAAGTCATACAGTCTAAAACACATCCATATACCAATCACCTTCAATCGAAAGGATGAACTTGGAACAACCTCTACGAACAGAATAGGAAGAATAGTAGGTAATAGTGAACTAAAATAGAAAGAAATTCAGGATAAGAAGAGAATTTATGGAATGTCATTCCTCCCCCATCCTTTTCATTCACTTATCAAATCATCTTCTCTAATTCCACAATTATACAGAAAGGAAAAAAAAAATTATCAAATATTAGAATTTTTATCCCATGATTCATTCCTCTGCATATGTTTTGAAATCTTAAAAATTTCCGCTGATTTCAGCATATTTTAAAACGTTTCCCTGACTTTCCCTGACCAATTTTTTTTTTCCTGACTTTCCCTGACTTTCCAGAAAGTGTGAACCCTGTAATTTAAATTCCTTTATTGTTATTTGATCCTTGGATTTAACCTAAAATAGTGTTACATCTATTCACAAAAGTGTTTTACATTAGAAAGTATTAGCTGCTAGCACACATTTATATGCCATATTTCAATTCAAGCCATTCAAATTAATATGAAATCAGCTCCAAATACTAATAGAAATTCCGTGTTTTTAGTTTTTATTTGATCCATGAATTTTACCTAGTGTTACATAAATCTCACTAAAGTGATATATCATAGAAATACGAGCTGCTAGGCAAAAACTAATGCCATATTTGGATTCAGTGCATCAAATTCATTTGAAATCAGCTCCAAATACTAATAGAAATTCTGCATTTAGTCGTTTTGGCTTGATCCATAGATTTAACCTAAAATAGTGTTACATATGTATCACTAAAGTGTTATATCTTTAGAAATATGTGGACTGGCTAGGCAAAAACTAATGCCATATTTGAATTCGTGATCAAATTCATATTGAAATCACGCTCCAAATACTTAGTAGAAATTCGGCGTTTTAGTTTTTATTTTTATCCATGGATTTTACCTAAAATAGTGTTACATATATTATCATAAAAGTGTTATATCTTAGAAATGTGAGCTGCTGGGCTAAATCTAATGCCATATTTGAATTCAGCGCAATCAAAATTCATATCAAATCGCTCAAATACACCATGGCAACAAAATATGTGTTGCCCAGTGTTATCAATACATCAATATCTAATTATCAATATAACAATATTGATATAATTTTTATTAAAATCATTTTTTTTACATATTCAACATAAAGCTTATTACAAAAGTAAAAAAAACTAAAAATAATATAGAAAAAATAAAAATAATTCTTTTGGATATAAGTATTATATATATATTATATATATAATATATTATATATATATAGACGTATTACTATATATATATATATATTCCTATATCTTATATATATATAATATACTATTATATATACATATCTATATATATATAGTGGGAATATTGATCTAGGTTAGGTTTAGTACATTAGCCATCAAGAGATCCATATAGTTAGATTGAGCCATACAGTTTTTAGGTCAGTTTAGGATCCTTTAGTTTAGGTTACATAAGAAGTATACAAGATTTAAATATATGTATACTTAACAAAACTTATTGTAACCTGAACTAGGAAGTTCATTATATAAGGCCTCTCTCTCTCTCTCTCTATATATATATATATATATATACTATATATATATATATATATATATAATATATATATATATATATATATATATATATATATATATATATAATATTATATTATATTATTCAGAATTATTTTTTATTTTATCGTACATTAAAAAAAATTTAATAACTATGTTATGAATCTTTAATAATCCGCTAAAAAAAAAAAAAAAAAAAAAATAAAAAAAAAAAAAAAAAAAAAAAAAAAAAAAAATTGCCAGTGCGACACCCGGACGGAACCACTAGCGACACTCCAGATCGGCCCAACAAAGCACCCACGACGACGGGCGCGACGACAGGACGCCATTACTTATATAATTAATAAAAAAGTATGAAAAAAATATTGATAGTATTATCCCTACAAAAAAAAAGGTCAAAATTAGCCAACTTTTTTTCCCTCTAGCGTTAAAATTATTTATTCAACAAGTTTCAAATGCTAAGTGAAGATGATAAAAAAAAAATACAAAGAATTTTTAATTACTAGTTCGTGAATTAGAAGTTAAGCTTATACATAGACGTAAATGCTATCCGGCACAACGAGCCTTAGCCAACATAATTACCAGAAATGGTAATCAAGCCACGGTTACCAGAAACTCCATCTAGGTTCAGTTTAAGGTTTAGGTTTTTACGGGAATCATGATTTCAATCCAGGTTGATTTTTCATTTTAGGGCCCTACTAGTTCAGGTTATGATGTTTTGTTAAGTATACATGGAGTAAATCTGTGTATACTTAACAAATCTTATCATAACCTGAATTAGGATGGTCCTAAAACAACCTCAAAGGCGAGTTTTTTTTTTGTATTTTTTTGGTAAGAAAAGCCTATGGGAAAATTTACAACTTGAGAGGCTGTAACTTTTTTTCCTAAAGACTTAAAGCATAGTTTTTTTTTTTTCTTTTATTACTATTTTTTTTTTAGAGTATGCTACGATTTTTATAAAAATGTTAATGTAAACAATTACCATGGTAATACTTGTAGCTGAGGTGAATAAAACTTTACCCGTAACTATACACAAACTATAAACTTATAATTTACAAAAATGGTATCAAAAAATTCTTTGAAGTTTTTTTTACCGATTAGCGTATATATAATTAAATCGAAATATTTAATAAAAATATGAAAAAAAACGCTAGAAGAAGATAACTTTATGGCTTTTTTACTTGTTCGTGTAGCTATGAAGAATGACGTCGAAATGCGTTTCAACCTATCGATACATCGATATTTATTAATTATCGATATTATAATTGTTTTATCGGTTATCAACGATTTTATTTTTTAAAAAAATTGTACCATGCTCATTGTTAAGTAAAAAGTTAAAATAAGTTTTAAAGTAAAAAGTTTATAGTTGTAATCGTGAAAAAGAATATTTTTACATAATGTAAAAGAAAAATGATTATATATATATACATATATATACATATATATATATAATATATTATATATATATATATAATATAATATACTATATATATAATAATTAGACAGTGCGACCCACACATTTTGAGACCGAAATTTTCTAAGATCAGGAAAAGTAAAGTTTACAAGGCAAAGAATCCGCGTGGAGCGTCATACACGTCAGGATTGCTGCGCTACGATGATCCTGTGAACGGTCATGACTAATTTTAGCGAATAGATAGATATATATATATATATGATATATACTCAAAGTATATATACTATAGTATATAGTAATAATATATATAATATCATATATTCAGCCCAATAGCGCGGCTCACCGACGCGGCCGAACAGATGGGGACTCATTTTCCATTACCGTAGAGGGAGGGCGGAGCGACACCCCCGCGACACCCAAATATCAAAGCGGGGGGGGGTTCCGGAGACCCGCCCCGGAGGGGGGAAATAGTACTACCCTCCCCGTAGTTCCCTGGAAGGCGAGAGACCCCGACTCCTTTCCGATCGGGGCGATCTACCCTTGCGGCGTACACTATAGGTTATTAAAAAATAATAACATGTTTTTTCACTAATGCTTACCCCAAGGGGATGATTTAGAACCACCCGAGATGGCAGGCAGCGGGGTCTCTCGGCCTTCGGGGGAACGACAGGTTAGGACTATTTTCCCACCTCCGGGGAGGGTCTCCGAACCCCCGCTCTTTTGCTATTTGGGTGTCGCGGGGGTTCCTCCGCCCCTCCCCTACCGGGTAGGGAAACGTCCCCCTGGTTTATATCCCGATCGTGCTACGAAGCCCTCCCTATTGACCCAGGACCTATATATATAATATATATACTAATATATATATATATACTATCATATATTACTATCATATAATTATATATATTACTAATTATATATTAAAATTGTTCTATATTTGAATCAATTCATATTTTCTGAAAAAATTTCTAAGTATCAAAAACAAATTCCTAGTTCATAAAAGCTTAAAGTTAAGTGAAGTTTTTTAAAGAAATTTTGGTTAGTGGCAAGCTTCTGGCATATATCCAGAAGCTTGCCACTAAAAGAATTTTCTTAAAAAACTTAACTTAACAACTTTTACTGAACTTAGGAAATTCTTTTTGTATTTAAATAATGCACTTTTTTCAGTAAAATTATGAAAAATGAAAAACTAGCAACTTTCCCCTTAATAATATTATATATATATATAATATACCAACAATATATATGATATATATATTATAATATATATATATATAATTATATATATTATCATAAGTACTCGGTATGGTACTTAATATATAGTAATGCCATATATATATATATAATATATGCCGTAGGCCTTATCCTAACCTATATGTGGACATACGTACGTTATCGTTAGGGGTGTACCGGAACTGAAGATCGAGTTTATTATGGCGTAAGCCTAACCTCTCTCTCTCTCTCTCCTATATATATATATATATATATATATTATACTAATATATATATATATATATATTAATATATATTAATATATATAATATATTCTACTATATATATATTTAGAGCATTATTAATTTTTGTTATATTCTATCGTACGAAAAATAATTTAACAAATTTTTCATCTTTTTTTTTATTTATTAACTATTTTGTTATATTCAATCACAGTATAAAGGCGTTTTCGATTTTCAAAAAGTTGATAATCGGTAAAAAAAAAATGTATCGAAAGAAAATCATTTTTATCCGCATATTATAAATCATCAGAAAACTATCCAAAACAAACATCGAATTAGTGTTATCCCTAAACAAAAACTCCGGAAGTTAGTCCATTTTTTTTTTCGGAGCGTTAATTTTCTCATAATTCTTATTCAAAAATACTGCATTTCATAATATCGCTTTTAATCGGTAAAAAAAAACCAAAGAATTTTTTGATACCATTTTTGTAAATTATAAGTTTATAGTTTTAATGTAATAGTTACGTAAAGTTTATTCACCTCAGCTAAAGTATTACCAATTACCATCTAATTTGCAGAATATAGATGGTATGCGGGAAGCAATTATATACTACAAAAAGTATACTCCGCTTATTTATTTATATATGGTCGCAGCATGGCCTTAACATCAGTCCCACTTAACAAATATTTTTGATTTAAAAACTTTGTGGAGGCTCCGAATGTGTTGCTTCCAAGAGAGAGAGATTGGCCATAAAGCGCGAGACCAAAAATTTTGTTTAGTGGCAAAGGAACCTAACTCATGTTCAACCTAAGGATGGTATGAAAAGAATCCTCCTTTTTGTTGAGCACATGTCTATATTAAAACCTTATTTGACTAGAAAAATACAAAGACCCTAGGCATATTAACAACCAATGTAGGCCTAATTGATTAAAAAAAATACAAAACTTATTTCTTATAACAGTATCCACACCGATGGCACTCAAAACGTTTCATATTTTTTATTTTTACTTACCCCGCACTGTGCATTCGACCCATTTTTTTGGTTTATATTGATGAATTAATATCCGAAAAAAAAATAAATCACAATATAATCATTAATCTAAACAAGCAACCTTAACACGCTCTTCCAAGAACTTAGGCCGACTTTTCTATACTGTTGCCAAAATTGAAGTTGTTGGCTTTAAACTATGAAATTCAAAATATCTCTAAATATACAGAACATGGCAAAAATCAGGGTTGGTAATTTATTGATTCTTTATATTTCAGAATTCAGTCAAATGAAAAAAAATCACGATTTTTTAAAAATTTTCTTAGACACAAGTTTTTTTTATTTAGTAATTAAAAACTAATTATTAATAAATAATTAATAAAAAATATGGTAAATATAACTAGTTAAGGCAATTATTTACAATTAGTGCCTCTAAACAGATTTTTATGAAAATCACAGCATATACTCTAAAAAAAATAGTAATGAAGAATAAAAAAAAAAATATTTGTCAGTCTCTTTAGAAAAAAAGTTATAACCCCTAAAAGTTTGGCATTTTCCCATAGGGTTTCAAATAAAAAAAAATGAACGGGTTCCAGATTGTTCTAGGTCAAAGTCTAAATTATTTAAGTCTGATAGGCTTAATATCATTATTAATATTGTTAGGGATATATTATTATTATTATTATTATTATTATTATTATTATTATTATTATTATTATTATTATTATTATTATTATTATTATTATTATTATTATTATTATTATTATTATTATTATTATTATTATTATTATTATTATTATTATTATTATTATTATTATTTCTTCCAATCTTTATGAATATTTGAGAAAAATTTATGAAAAATTATTACTATTCCTACATATTTTGAAGACGGTTAACGTTAACGATTAACGTTAACTTCCGTTACATTCTTTACCGATAAACGCTTTAATGATTAACGCCGTTAATTTTTTTTGTTAACGATTAAGGATTAACGGCGTTAACTTTCTCATTAACGGTGCCTACCTTTGTATATATATATATATATATATATATATATATATATATATATATATATATATACTTATGTTATATATATATATATATATATACATATATATATATATATATATATATATATATATATATATATATATATATATATATATATATATATATATATATATATATATATATATATATAAAATATATAGAATTTAAAAAAAATAATATATATATATATTGTATATATATATATAATATAATATATATATATATATCAGAGCTGGGCACGCCTATAATTTTTTTGAGTGCGCCTGCGCCTATGCGCCTATGCCGCCGGACCTAGTGCGCCTAGCGCCTATATTTTTGTCACATCAGCGCCTATTCGCCTTTGCGCCTATGCGCCTTTGCGCCTGCGACTTTTCGCCGGCCGGTGGCTGTTTGCTAAATTTATTTGCAAAGTAAACTTTAGTGCGATAATAAAAGCATGCTTTTATAAGGAAGAAAAACACATTTATTAATTTTTGTAATTAAAACACCGTAAACTAATATCTACACGTCCTCTTCCTCCTCCATGTCCTTGTGGTCCATGTTTTCCCCCAGGAGGTTCAGCACGAGCGCTGAAGAAGTTGAAAATTTTCAGAGCCATAGTTGCCAATTTATTTGTAGTTAAGAACTACTGAACTAGTTATATATATATATATATATATATATATATATATATATATATATATATATATATATATATATATATATATATATATATATATATATATATATATATATATATATATATAATATATATATATATATATATATTTTTATATATATATATATAACTATATATATACATATATATATATATATATATATATATATATATATATATATATATATATATATATAGATATGCCATACTTTTAATATATATATATATATATATATATATATATATATATATATATATATATATAAGTTTTACACTGGTTTTTAGAATGATACAAGTTTGCCACGCTTCTAAGTTCTAACTTTTAAGGGTAAAAAAAATGCTTTGTTCCTGTTCATAGGCGCGGCTATAGGCGCAGAGAATTGGCTGTGCGCCTTTGCTTAGTCCGCCTTTTTAAAAATTGTTGCGCCTACGAATTGATAGTGCCGCCAGGCGCCATAGGCGCAACTCAGCTGGCCTAACGCTAGCTCTGATATATATATGTATATATATATATATATATATATATATATATATATATATATATATATATATATATATATATATATATATATATATATATATATATATATATATTCATAATCTTATGTATGTGTGTTTGTGTGTGTGTGTGTGTAATACAGGTGTGAGACCCACATCAAATGTAATCCTGCTTCATGGGATGTATACTGGATAGAATCCTTTCTGCCCAGTATGCATACGCATAAAACAGCCTCACACTCATACTCATTTTTGTACTGCTACTCTGCATGGGTTTCATATTCTGTAGGATTTCTTCCTGCGGTAAATGATTCATATGTAGAATAGTAATAATTAGGTTACCCTGTCTAATAATTGTTATTTTTACTTTGTTTTTAGGACAGGTCAAACCCTATTTGTGAGACTAAGACAGGAAATAAGAAAGAAAATACAATGCAATTCTCACTCATCTTTCCAAAGAAGCGGTCTCAACTACCTAACCTCAGTGACCAGCTTTACAATATATATATATATATACTGCATATATATATATATATATATATGCAATATATACAATAATATATATATATATATATATATATATATATATATATATATATATATATATATATATATATATATATATATATATATTTTGCACGTCAAACACACTCACTGGCGGATTATAAATTAAAACATAAAGAAAAATCCATTCAATCCCAAGCTTAACACAAATCTCTGAAAGGTGAACGCAGACAGAAGTTTTTAAAAAGAATGAGATTAAATACAGAAGGGAAACAAATGAGGCATGAAGGCAGAGGTGTTTCATAA
>JABUQX010105200.1:35000-38876 GCA_015478945.1 Trachelipus rathkii | reverse complement strand
CTGTTTTTATAAACTTCATATATATATATATATATATCTATATATATATATATATATATATATATATATATATATATATATATATATAACTACTCTTTTATAACTGCTATATATATATATATCTATATATATACATTTACTATATATATATATATATATATATATATATAGCAACTTAATATATATATATATATATATATATATATATATATATAATAGCATTATATATTGTTATTTCGATATATGTGTTATAATAGCAGCAACATATATATATATATATAACCTTAATAATAACCTTAATAATATATATATATAGCAACTTATAGTAAGAAATCATAACTTACTTCTACATCTTTGCTATATATACGAATAATAATAATATATTTATATATATATATATACTCACTCTGTATAATAAATATATATCTTATATATATCATATATATATATATCATATATTCTATATATATCGTTTTTGTCATTCCTTTATGAGGTTGAGATTTTCAATGTCTTCTGCATTCTGTTGATTACCCGGGAATTTGTATGGGTTCGTCGGGAATGATGGGGTTAATCAGTGTGATGTTCTTGGAAATAAAACATCATTTCAATTTAATTATAATTTTTTATATTTTGTGTAATTTATTTCCTTCAATTTAGCGGTTTAGAAGTGCATAAATATATAAAAAGAAATTTAAGCACTTTTAAATACAGTGACTTAGTAAAACTTTATTACAATTTTATTTTTAAAGAAATAATTTAACGTTTTCGATAATAATTACGTGATACTCGATTTTTCATGTATTGTATTAAACATGGCACAAATTTGAGTTTGCTCCTGTCAAAGCTATGGTTGCGAGTAGAAGTAACCACCCAATAGCATCTTTTTGTATACATACAAAAGCTTTTTCATTGTGTGTATATATATATATATATATATATATATATATATATATATATATATATATATATACCATATATATACCATATACTATAGTACTATATAACTATATATATATATATATATATATATATATATATATATATATATCTATATGCTATATATATACTTATATATTTGTAGCGGTGATATCGGATAGTGATTTTCACTATCCGCGGATACGGATGCGGATAGTGGAAATCACTATCCGCGGATTTAGGATGCGGAGAGCGGATAGTTAAGTTTTTAGAGTTTTAGACACACATATACTATATATATATATAATATATATATATATATATATATATATATATATATATATATATATATATATATATATATATATATATATATATATATATATATATATATATATATATATATATATATATATACCTGTGTCACCAGAGTGCAGGACATTTGGACCCAACTCTTTTGCACCCCACCAACCTCTTTCCCAAGCTTCCACCCATTTGGAAAAAGGTTGATATAGTAATGCTTGAAATTAATATATCTCAAATTATGCTTCAAAAACAAAAGCATCTGAGCCCTTTCCGTGGAGAGTTTGCTTCTATTTTCGTCGTAAATAAGATCTGCACCACTAAAAGACGCTCACTAGCTACACTTGTTGAAAGGCATGTTAAGAATTCCCTAGTGACTTCTGCAAGATGTGGAAAACTTTTACAATTATCACGCCACAAGACCAGTGGATCTTTATCTGATTTCAAGCTTTTTCTCTTTTGATATTCTTCGATCAATGATAAAGCGTCTTTTGAGACCTCTGAACAAAACTCTTCATCGCTGCTAGAAGCCAAAAGAATGTTCATGGATTCAGCAATGATATCTCTAACAGATGGTAATTGCGTGTCTGTTTCTGTGATCTTTTGTTTTTTATTGGCTGGTGATATTTCTGCCTTTAGCAGCATTTCATCACACAGGAATCGTAAATTAATTTTAACCCTCTGTAAAACACGTGGTTCAAGAAATTTTGTTTTGTATATAAGGTTTAGAAAAGTTGCTATTGCACATGCGTCATTGTTTTGCAGAGTTTTAAATTTATTATCTATCTCCAGCATAAGTGTTTCTGTCATCCTTGAAATTCCTTTACTTTTAATATATATATATATATATATATATATATATATATATATATATATATATATATATATATATATATATATATATATATATATATCTTTATATATATATATATACATATATATATATATATATATATATATATATATAAGGTGAATAGTGCACACACGTTTCTCATAATTCATACATGAATACTATCCGCTATCCGCAAAAAAAAATGCGGATGAGGTTGCGGATGCGGAGTGAAAATGATGCGGATATTCACATATGCGGATGTGGATATCCACTACACACTCTTTAATATATATATATTTATATATATACAGATACCTCCTATATATATATATATCTGTACTCACTATACATATGTGCTGCTTATCTTATATATATATATATATATATATATATATATATATATATATATACACATACATATATATATATATATATATATATATATATATATATATATATATATATATATATATATATATATATATATATATATATATATATATATATATATATATAGATTAAAACCTTTCCATTGGCCGTCATATGTATCTTAAAAACTACTAATGCTACACTAAAAGGAATACATTTTTAGATTCTGCGTAAAATATTTACTTATGAAAATTATTAAACAAGTAATGATTAATGAAATAAATGAATAATAAATACTGAACAAATTATCTTAATTGAAAAATTCTATCGAACATCTGGCATCACTTCACAACAGTTCATTGCAACAGGGTCTGAAGCCCAGCTGGAAATCTGTGTTATTTTTGTCATTTATTTCAAAAGGTACTTGCACAATTATGGATTAAATGCTTATATATAATATATATAATAATAATAATAATATATATATATATATATAATAATAATAATAATATATATATATATATATACATATATATATATATATATATATATACTCTTCTTCTTTCTCATTTATAATATATATAATATGTATAAAATATATATAATATATATATAATAATAACTAACTACTATATGTATATATATATAATAATAATAATATATAACTATATATATGTATAATATCTTATCTATATATATATATATATATATATATATATATAATATATATATATATAATATATATATATATATATATATATATATATATATATAAAATATATATATATATATATATATATATATAAGTGTTGCCATATATATATATATATATATATATATATAACATATATATATAACACCAACTTCTGCTGCTACGCTTATATATATATATATAAAGAACATAGGGACGTCATACCTCGTAGGGGAGGGCGGAGGAGACCCGCAGCGCGCCAATACCAGAGCAGGAGTTTCGGAGACACTTCCCGGAGGGGGGAAATAGTCCTACCCTGTCTTTCCCCGGAAGGCCGAGAGACCCCGACTCCTGCCATCTCTGCGGTCAACCCTTGGGTAATCTTTAGTTTTAAACACCACCCAACATTAAAGGCCAGCGTAAGGTTACGTTAATTAAAATAAGTTTAAAATTACTATTCTACATTTTATTCACTTTTTTTTTTTAAAACCAGAATTTTTTCATTTTTAAATGTTTCATATAAATTTAAAAGAAGGATTCAAAAATGTATTCTTTTACTGTAGCATTTAATAGCTTTAAGATATATACTAGATGATGGCTAATCGAAAGGCTGACCCATATACTTTATATATATATTACACTATAACATATATATATACTTATATATATATATATATATATATATCTTTATATATATATATATATATATACTATATATATATATATATATACCTAAAACTGGATTTTTCAGCTTGACGGTGGTTAA
>JABUQX010105200.1:20000-27500 GCA_015478945.1 Trachelipus rathkii | reverse complement strand
ATTCTATTTGTGGTGGAAGTTCATTTAGTAAATTGTTTGGTTTTCTGTTTCTTAAATAGTTTTTGGTTAGGAGTGCGTGTGGATTCGTTTGGTTATGAGATGTTGTTTTGCGGTGGTGGAATGTTATTCCGAATTTGTTTGTAGAATAATACTGCAAAGGACAGAGGTTGTTTAAGCCTGTGATAAGTGGGGTTAGAGATGGCAGTGTAACATGGGTGCAGAGGTGTTTGTGCTTTGGCGTAGAATTGAGTACATATCATTTCTAAGGGTTTGTCTATGGGTAGTATTTTTGTTTCTTCATGCAGATGTTACTGTGGTGATGTAGATGTGCATCCTGTTATAATTCTGTGCCGTGTTTTGGGTTATTTGTAGTTTTCTTATATTTTCCCTTGGTCAGTAATGGGTGCCATGCTTGTGAGGCGTAATTTAGTGATGGACGGATGAATTGTTTACATGTGGTGGTGAATATCTGTTTTTTTTATTTGTGATGTCAGTGCCGGCTATGGTTCTTAGTATGTTCAGTTTCGTGTTTCCTGATGTTGTTATGCTATCTATATGTTTTGTGAAAGTCAAATATGTGTCAAGTGTTTCGCCAAGGGTTTTAGGCGTTTTGTTTAGTTGTATAGAGATGTTTTTTATGTAGATTTGGGAGTGGTTAGTACCGAGTTCTCGGTATGTTGTGATTAGAGTGATAGATGATTTATTTGGTGAAGCGGACATTCTATTGTCGGTCAGCCAAGTTTGAATTTGGTTTATGTATTGTTTGGTCAGATTTGTAGCTGTGTTTAGGTTCTTTTCTGTGGTGGAAATGGTGATGTCATCTGCGTAGGTAGTTATGTTTGTGTCATCTGTTTGTGGTTGTGGTAGATCTGCTGTGAATAAATTAAATGGGATGGTGGATAGGGCTGCTCCTTGAGGTACGCCTTTTTAAATATTTACAGTACGGGATTTTTTGTTGTTTTTCTGTTTAGAGCTGTACACCCTGATAGGAAGTTTGATATTCATTTCTCTAAATTAGTGGGGATAATTTGATTTTATTATTTTATGGATTAAATCGTCTGGGAACCGTGTCAAAAGCTTTGTTGATGTCAATTGCGATAAGTATTGTTTTATGTGTGGGTTTGAGATTTAAGCCGTTTATTATTGGTTGTATGGTGTTTATGAGGGCTGTTGTGGTTGAGTATTTTATTGGAAACCGTTCTGAAACTTTTTGGGGGGATGTGTTTTGTTATTTTTTTCAAAATGAGCTTTTCTAGAACTTTGCAAAGTGTGGATAGTAGTGAGATTGAACGATAAGAGGATGGGTTTGAGGGCTTTCTTTTCTTTGTTTCGACTTTGGTATGATAATTGTTCTTTACAAGATGGAGTGGATAGAATTTAAATTGATGGAGCTACTGTATATATCTGTTAGATGGGTTTGTGCGGTGTTCCCTAGATGTTTGAGGTGTATGTTTGAGATGTTGTCATGTCCTGTTGCTGGGGAATTTTTAAGGGACTTTATGGTGTTTTCTAAATAAGTTGGGGTTATTTTCTGTTATTTGGTCGTGGTTGCATTTTATTTTCTTGAAGGATTTGATTATTTTCCCGTTATGTAGGTGTGTGGGTTTACGACTGTTTTGCGAAGTGTGTTTTGAGAATGTTTCGGTGTTGTTTTGTTGATTGTGGGTTTTGAGAGTTTGGATTTTTGATAGATTCATGAGTAAGAGTTTAGTAGTTTTTTTTGCGTTGTTCAATATTTTTATTGTTTTCCACATTCTGTTGTTGTTCGTGTTTGTAAGTTTTTTTTTTGTAAGGAATATTTGAAAGCTATTCGAGGTGTGTGCTTTAGTTAAGTTAGTGATTTGAGTGTTTAAAGTATTGATTTGTGTTCTAGTTTGTTGTACCGATTTTTTAAGTGTGTTACGTTGTTTAATAAAGTTTTCGATTTCAGGTGTTAAGGTTGGGTTATATTTTTTGAAGTATCTTCGAGGTTTTTTTTTTTTTTTTTTTGCGGTTTTTTGGATTATTGGATAGCTTTATTTAGTGTAGAGGTATTTGTGATGTTTAGAGGTTGTGTGTTGTTTTCTATATGGTATGTGAATTTTGTCTAGTCAGCTTTTTGTAGTTTATACGTTTTCCTGAATGGGTGGTTTGTTTTGTTGGTGTTTTGATATTTTATGATAATGGGGAGATGGTCGGAGTTTATTTCAGTTTGTATTGACCAATGGAGTTTAGAGTGTAGATTTGGGGAGCAGAATGTTAAGTCTGGGAATGTGTATGATTGGTTTGTTTGTGGTGGGATTCTAGTGTGGCAGTTTTTGTTGTTAAGAATGTTTAGATAATCTAGGTTTGATATAAGGTAGGTTCCTCTAAAGTCTACTTCTTGGGCGTTGTACTCTCCTCCCATTATGAGATTTGGGAGGTTTGTGATGCGGGTGAGGTTTGGTGTATAGTTGCTGGGGCAGTGTGGTGAGGGATGTATAGGTTTAATAAATTGTTTGGTTTTTGTTAATCCTTATAATGAAAGATTGTAATTTCGTGGCATTGTCATTTAGTGTTAGTGTATGGTAGCGAGTTGTGTTTTGAGAGTTAACGGTGTGTGATTTTTTGGGGATTGTGGTGTGTAGATCGCGTCATATCCGTAAAATTTTGGTTCTGGGTGGTTTTAGGGTAAGTGAGCTTTTTGAATCAGTGTTGTATGTATATTTTGTTGCTTTAGGGAGATTTCTATTTCTTTGTTTTTGTTGTGTAGTCCATTTATGTTGACTTGTAACATGTTTATGTTATGTATTTGTTTGTTGTTGGATTATTGGCTATTTGGGGTGAAGTGCAAACCTGGCAGATCCAATTGTGTTGTGAAGGAGGAAGAGTAGTGAAAGGTGAGCAGCCTTTGTTAATCCACTGCTCACACCTATTATGGCGGATTGAATTTCTTATTACTATATTTTTGCATATTAGGCAAATCCAGGTTCCAGATACAGGGGGTTTTCTCTATGTTCCCGATTTTTAGTAGGAGAGCTGAGGCAATGCCGGGATGGAGTGATCAGAAAAAAATGAGAAAAAAAGGAGAAAAAAAGGAGAAATAAAAGATTAATAAAGTGTCCCAAACGATCCTCAGAGGGTTCCTCCGGAAGGGGAGGAGGCGCATTGTCTCTGCAGAGACCAACCCATTTGCTTGGGGGTGGGGGTGCAAAGAAACATTGGAGAATTTCTTCCATCTTCCGGACGATCTTCTCGCGGTACAATGAGCTGGCACCTTCTTCTTCCGAAATTAAATAGTGGTTCAGAATCAAAGAATAAACCGGAGCTAGAGTTGTGGCAGGCAAAAAAAAAGAAAGATTTCAATGAGACGCGAAGCATTACTATTTCATTATACAAGGAATTGGTTCAACTATACAACGCACTATACCAGCAAAAAGTATTCTGTTATTACAGACTACTACACATTATACGAGGAACAGGTCTACTATTTAAGGGGAGACAGTCACCTAAGACCTCCTCTACATTATGGTGTGATTATTTTTTGGAAATTCTGAATGTTTTTTTAGATACAAATTTATTTAGAGGTGTCGAACTAAAAAATTGCAATTCGAGATTGAGGCTCAAAAATGTTTTATTTATAATTGTAGAAAATCTATTTTTTTTATTATTATTATTTTCGCAACTTCCAACCCAGACTCTGACTTTTACTCAGTCAAATAAATGGAGTCGGAACCGGATCCTGGATACAAATTTTGTACAAGAAATATTTTTTTAGGTGAATTTTATTGCAAGAATACGTGCTGAACAATTTTCAAATAGTGCAGAAACCTTAGTTGAACCCGGAGCCGGAGCCGAATTTTGGGCATAATTTTTTTTCCAAGAAATATTTTTTTAGACGAAAAATTGCCAGAGGACGTGCTGAACGATTTTCAAATAGTGCACAAACCTTAGTCTGATCCGGACCATAAGTATAAATTTTTTAAAAATATATTTTTTATAGGCGAAAAAGTTATTGCCAGAGGGTACTAAGCAATTTTCAAATAATGCAGGAACCATAGTCGAAGCCGGATCCGGATCCGAGTATAAATTTTTCAAGAAATATTTATTGAAGGCGAAGTATTTATTGCCAGAACGTACTGAGCAATTTCCAAATAGCGCAGAAGCCATAGTTGGAGCCAGAACCGGATCCCGAGTATAAATTTTTACAAGAAATATTTTTTTGCAAGTGGTAAAAATATTGTCAGAACGTACTGAGCACTTTTCAAATAGTGTAGAAATCATAGACGGAGCTGGAGGCGGAGCTGGAGGCGGAAGGAATTTTTTTTAGGTGAAAAATTTATTGCCGGGAGAAGTGCTTTACAATTTTCTATTAGTGCAGAAACTTGAGACTGGGCCGAAGCCATGGTTCATGTGTAAATTTTTCAAAGAAATATTTTTGTAGGCGAAATAATTATTGCCAGAACGTACTGATCAATTTTCAAATAGTGCAGAAACAGTCGGAGACGGAATAAAAAAATTAATAATTTTCTTTCGGCTGGTAAAAGAATTTTACCCAAAGCTGGAGCCAAGCAATTTTAATTATTTTTTCCAAAAGGTATATAGGTATATATATATATATATATATGTTATATATATATATATAGTATATATATAGGTATATATATATATATAGTATATATATATATATAATATATATATATATATATATATATATATATATAGTTATATATATATATATATATATATATATATATATATACATATATATATATATTATATATATATATATAATATATATATATATATATATATATATAGTTATATATATATATATATATATATATATATATATATATATATATATATATATATATATATATATATATATATATATATATAATTTTATATATATAAATATTTTTTATTCCTCTAAAAACAATAAAATTTATCAATATTATATTCGATTTTGAAACAAGCTCACAAAAATAAATCGCAAAATAAAAAAATTTCCAACAAATTTTGCACAAACCTTGCCTATATACACCACAACAGAATGACCTTTATTTTGATTGTTGTTATACAATGTAAGGTGTTGTCTGCACTACTTTATGGTTTTCCTTAAATAAAAAAATAGGTATGCTAAATTTAAAAAAAAAAAATTAAATAATTTTGAAATAAGGTGTCTAAACGAATTTTATTACTAAACATCATACGATCTATTTTAGTGAATAAAGCGTTTTAATATCTTTAAAATTAAATATGATTTTTTTTCTTGAGGCCCCCCCCCAAAAAAAAAACCTTTTCCTTAAGCTTTTTTCAAATTTTTTAAAGATACAATGTTTACGCATAAAAATAATGTTTACTATTAACAGATCGATATATATTGGATTTTTCGTGACTCTCTCCCCTTAATGTACCATTCAAAACTTTGTCTTGATTTTATAGATTTCCAAATAACAAAGACTTCGCTTTACGTCCGCCAGGTTGGTTTCTTTGAAACGAATTAACCTTAGAATGATCTAGCAAAGTATAACAACAACGCAAATGAGATTATGGAGTCGAACTTGCGTAGTGAAGATCGCCAATTTGATTCCGAGAGAAATATTTTAATATCTAGATGTTACCCTCCATGATTAAAACCAAAAGCCTGAGCGGTGTGGTACATAAATGAAAATATTTATTTCATCATCTTTTCATCGAAATAAGATCAAAACATTTATTAAAATAATAATATATTTATTAATGTTTTATAAGCTAATGCCTTCTAGATAAAATAAAAATTATATATTTGAATGAACTTTATATGTGAAATAGATTTCAAAATTTTATATTCGAAACAAGTTTCTCAATGATCAGATGATATCACTAATTTTTTTTCAAAGAAACGTCTCCTCCAGTAGTTTTGATTAGTTTTTTGCTAGTTTCTTATAGGTTTTGATTAAGACTAATAAGAACAAGATGTTTTTCTACCAAAGTGGAGATGGAATGATTTTTAGAAGAAAATTAGAAAATGTGCAGGCATTTTGTCATTTTCCTTAGAGAGAACTAAAATATAGAAATTTTAGGTGTAATTTGATTTTGCAAAGTAGTAACGAAAATATATTATGCATTAATAGAAAACTAAAATAGAAAGTAAAAACAGACACTATAAAATTAGTTTTCACTGCTGTGGTAATATATCGAAAATAACTACCATAGCAATTGAGATAAACTAATAGGCTCACGAGAAGGTCCGGTAATCTGTATATTGGTGCTTTGATAATGTGCAAATTTCGATGCATGGAATTGCGGTATGAAATTCTGTAGTGTGTGCTTTGGAAGTTTATCAAGGCAATATAGTGAAATTTAACTCGCTTAGATAAAATATAGAAGATAGGAATGGCTGTAAAGAATTCTTATTTCAACTTTAAATCATTTTACATCATTTTGTAAGTAGTAGTTGTAGAGAATCATTACAACCGATAGCATTATTTTACTTGAGACAAAGATGACAGGAAGTGACAAGAAATTTATTACAACTGAAGATTGGTAGTGGTTACAGAGATTTATTATTACGACCTAATATTTTACTAAAGCAATAAACTGATCAGGAAGAACGAAAATTACGATTTCAGAAAAAAAAAGTTCAAAATCATGGCTTATCGTTTAATGGAAGTCTTTCTTTACCATACATTATAGCAGTGCTGTGGAATCAATTTCGATTCCGGATCTTTTCAATTTCCAACTCGGAATTGATTCCAAGTATTTAAAATCATGCAGTTCCGAATGTGGTTCAAAATACTTACGAGAATGCCATTTTTAAACCAGACAACTATGCTAGTTCCAAGGAAGCTTCCAAATCAAATACATTCTTATCCACCAAACTTTACAGATTCCGCCATTCTAGGTTTCCATTCCAAAATAGACTCCAAAGTCTAGATCTATACAGCGATTTTTATTTTTTGGCAAATATGCATCGAGATTAATGAAAATAATTTAATTTATTTCCATTTAATAATAATAATAAAAAAAATTAAATTCATCATTAGTAATAAATTTTTTTTATTCCATAACCATTTTCTAAAATATTTTAACTAAAAAGAGCATTAAATAATTGCATAACTAATTAAAAATTTGGTTTGTACTTTTATAAATTGCAAAAAAAAAAACAAAAATTTGAGCAATTTAATTATTTTTAAGTATCACTAAAGGACAATTGCATTTTATTGTTTGATTTACATGCTTACCATAACGAAGAAATAATTCTTTTCCAAATTGATTTGTTACATTGCCTTCGCACCATTTAACGAAGGATTGTAAAAACTTGATGTTTTTCTTTTTGCAAATATTCTCTAAAAATTCCACATCATTTTTAAGTTTCTGTTTAACAATCTTTACTTCTTCTGGAGAACATGAAGCCCAGAGGAATAATTTATTAAGAAATTTCCATTCGCATTTTTCAATGCATTTTTTTATATCATAATAAAAGTCTACAAAATGATTGGCATTTTGAAGCTCTGTTGCTATTAAAAAATTATTTTTTCTATAATAATATAATGG
>JABUQX010105200.1:0-15000 GCA_015478945.1 Trachelipus rathkii | reverse complement strand
GTTTGGTGTTTATTTGGTCAAAATCGGCTGAAAATTACGAATTTTATGTTCAGTTTTACGGGGGGGCGGAATTGGGCTCAGTGCCTTAGCAATAACTGGACCCGGTCTTAATTCAATAATTTTTTTATTATTTAATCTGAAATTAGTTTTCGGAACAATTTCACGCGTGGCACAAAATCAAACCGGACCTATATTTAACGCTCTTAAGAACAATTTTACATTTGATGCTAAAGAAGCTGGCTGTAGTAAAATTTCACATTTGATATAAAAATAGTCGGCTTTAAAACAATTTTACACTCGATCCAAAAAGAGATTTAAAGGAATTTCATGCCTGACCTTAAAGCCGATTTTATAGAAAAAATAAAAAAATTGCAGGTTCCAGCAAAATTACTCAATAATAATAATAATAATAATAATATAAAAAATAATAATAATAATAATAATAATAATAATAATAATAATAATAATAATAATAATAATAATAATAATAATAATAATAATAATAATAATAATAATAATAATAATAATAATAATAATAATAATAATAATAGGTTTTAGCATAAGTTTACTCATGATCTAATTAATGGTAGCGAGAGTAATAGGAGAGGGATATTGTTAATGTCCCGGGCCCCCGCAGAATCCTAGGATTTTGGCCTTGACCTTTTTTGACCTTGACCTTTTTGGGCCAACCTAATTTTTGCCCAAATTTTTATCTGACCTTGACCTTTTTTGGCCTTGTAATTTTTTGGCCTTGACCTTTTTGATGCCCCTTCGAAGAAGGGGCTAGCCAGACGGATGCGGAGCATCCGTCGTACGTATAGACCCCTAGTTTTGGCCTTGACCTTGACGGACCTTGACCTTTTTTGACCTCGACTGACCTTGAACTTGATTGACCTTGACCTTGAATGACCTTGACTATTTTACTTGACCTTGAATGACCTTGACCTTTTTGACCTCGACCTTGATCGATCTTGACCTTTTTAGGCCTTGACCTTTGATGCGCCCTTCGAAAGAAGGCTGGCCTGACGGAATGCGAAGCATCCGTCGTACGTACCTCCCCCTAGTTTTGGCCCCCCTTTGACTTAGCCCGGTTTTTGAGTTGGCCTTGATATTTCGGTATGGCCCTGAATATTTTCGGCCTGATAGCGTATCAAAGGGCTGAAATTGACCATTCTTAAAGGTGAGTGAGGGATTAGTAGGGATTATTTTGAACTCATCCAGGTACCTGCTGCCATGCCTTTGGTAGGTATCTGTGCTAACATGAGGTCATGTAGGTACCTGACCTGTATGGATCTTGTCCTAACTTATTTCCATCGCCGGCACATCTGCCCTACACACACACACACACACACACACACACACACACACACACACACACACACACACACACACACACACACACACACACCACACACACACACACACACACACACACACACACACACACTTACACTTACACTTATACACACATCACAATGACACTTACACTCACCATAGATACTTACACTTACATTTACACTTATACCCACACGTAAAAACACACTACCAACCCTTTGGTCTTCCAGGGTCAATTTTGCCCACCCTAATTTTGCCATCCTTAATTTTCCGCAGCCCAATTTTTTCGGTCACCCTTGGTCTTCCAGCGGACAATTGAGACCAAATTTTTCGTTCAACCCTTTTGTATTCCAGGGGAAAATTGGCCATGTAGCTTTTTTGACCTTGTAGCCTTTTTTGATGACGTCATCTTTGACAGATTTATTGATGGTCCAACTTTGATGGTTCCCAATCACCGTAAGAGTATCTATTAGTGTTCTATTGTGTTTCTATGCAGTATTAGATGAGTGCCAGTGAGTGCCAAGTGAGTGCAATGAGTGCCAGATGAGTGCCAAGTGAGTGCCAATGAGTGCCAATGAGTGCCACATAGTGGACAACTGAGGTGCCACATAGTCCCAACTGAGTGCCACTTTTCAAGCCTTTCTAGCTCCCCTAAGCTAGAATAGCCCTAATATATGTGTCTACCCCTAGGTTATAAGGTATGAGTAATCGATTGGTTATATTACAAGTTGCTAGGATGCATCGTACTATTGCGTTAGTATTTCTAACACTGTATAGCAGACAGAATTATTATATCTAAAGAGTTACACATTTGAGACAGTGACGCAAACAGTTTTCGAGTCCGCGTCCCGCAGGTGAGCCCCGCCGCGAAACCGCTGCGTGTGCCCGCAGGCGCAATATTTCCGCGTAACCGCCACATTACCGCGCGAACGAAAAATATGAAATCAATGTAAACTATTCAAAGAATTTCTTTCAAATATACTATGAGTCATGCATTTTTACTCCAATTGTACGAAATTTTATTTAAAAAACATATTACTTTACATACCTTAAACAGTAAATCAGTAAATCAATAGAGGTGTTACCTAGCACCAAAGGAATTAGTATGCTTGTTTTACTGCTTTACTGCTTTAACTCATATGTTTTACTGCTTTACTGTTTTAAAACTCATATGCTTTACTGCTTTAACTCATATATTTATAACATTGTTTTCTTTTATATTTTTTATTTTGTTTTAATACTTTATTTATTATTATTTTATTATATATTATTATTTTATTATTATTTTATATTATTTAAAAACTGTAATGTAAGAAAAACACAACTCAGTGGCTGATATAAAACATTTTATTTTAATAAAATGTACGAAATTTTAGTTAAAAACCTTTTTATATATAAGAGTTTTAGGGGGTAGTAAAATCGCCTTTTTCATTTTAAAGCATTTATTGCATAATTAGGAAACTATAAAATCATTGACATTCAAAAATTTTAAGCATCAAATATATTTACAAGTTTATTAAAACATACATTATTTAAAAAAGCACATAATGAAATAAATACAATATAGACTCCACACAAATTAGAATATAAGGGTTGGACAGGGTAAGACATAGTTCTTTACACACTACATGTTATTATATTTTTAAAAAAATAGGTGAGTATATTCATTATTCAATATAAATTTTAAGTCAAAAATCAATTATGTGAACAGCATCGCTTTTTTTCCTCTATAAACGGAAATCCAATGTCCTGTTGGAGGTGATGGGACGAGGCAATGTATTGAATATGAAGAGTATCCTTCTCCAACTTTACAGAGTTTATTTCTTTAATAGCCACTCCTAAAAAGCGAGTTTCATTTTTAAACACCGATTTTATTTCCTCTTCATTCATCTTTAATAATTCAAAAGTACGTTGCTTCTCTGTCAATTTCAATGAGTTGAGGATGCTCAAGATAGACCACCACAGTGATGGGTGTTTGTAGACTTGATTCAAAAGAGAGACTTAGTCCTAAGGTACCCTTTCTCAAAATGTTTAAATGATATGCGTTACAAGCTGAAAGGTCAGCTGTGAGATCATAGGCATATAAATTACTATTCTTTGCGTATTCTTCAAGATTTAAGCTTGTCCCACTATCATTACATGATACAGTATTGCCTATTAAGTCGTAAAAAGGACGAGTACAGAGAGATAGGTCTCCGTTGAATAACAATTTCATAATCACGTCCGTGAGGAAGTCCATTCACATGTGTAAACTGATACCTCTAAGGCCGAAAGTGTGAATTTATAGGGTGATTTTTATAATTCCCAGAGTAGGCGTCATGTTTCACAATCCCTATTATTACTTTTTCTGTGGTAAATTTCCGTTCACAATGTTAGGAATATTGATACTCGATATTCCTTGAGTGAAATTAAATATCTTGGTTTCACTCTCTAATAGGTACTTTGCTTAGATTATTCAAGCGAATTTCAATTTCAATGCGTGAAATTGAAATCGCTCTTTGAAATTACTACAGCAAAGTACCCTATTAAGGAAGGGTTTGGAAAAAACCCCCAAAACGGAATTAAATTAAATCACTCCCAAAGGTAGCCCGGAGTGATAATAGTTTCAACTATTATTCCAATATTCCTCCTGAAAACCCAATTAGTTGAACGGAAAGAAGTATCTAGAAACATGCCTCTATCTGTAATCAGTTATGAAAATGCAGGTTTCTGGACATACAGCTGTAGCAGTAGGTTTACTTTTTATTCACAAACGGTAGAATGAGTCTTTCTTGAGAGAAGATATCCCCATTTCAAACGAACGTAAAATTCATAAGTATTATTTTATGACTTTAGCTGCATTATCTATATGTGTAGCTTCTTCATCTTTGAAACTATAAAAACCACATGATTGGAGATGAGACTGTTTAGCGTCGTCTGAATAATTTAACAAATGTTCTATATAGCTTCTATAAGGATAATTAGCCGCTGACGCCCCTAGTGAAGTTCCGTTAAGATAGACTTCAACCTGGGTGAAACATGTATACAAGAAATTTGATTCTGTATATACTATATGGTCATCACCCGAAGGAAGATCTGTACGTCAGGGTTTGTGAATGATCTTTTTTACATATAAAAACACATGTAGAGGGTCTTAGGTTATTGATCAGAAGTACCTGGAATATTGAACTCTAGAGGAACATCTGTATTGTAATTGAATGCAGAGGATTAATACTGATAAAGTTGGAATCGCTAACGCTAATCTGTGTAGGGTTCATGGAGAAGAGATCAAATTTTGACTCTGTACGCGTGCATATAAAAGATGTAGAAGGAAATCCTTCCCTTTACATACGCGCTTTGTTATTTGCAAAAGTTCATATTAGAAAGAAACAGATGCCGTAATTACAGCATAATTGATTATATATAAGAGGTGTAGTCAGATATATTTTTTCATCGATTAACATTACTCTCACAGTGTAAGAAGTAATAGAAAGACACTCCGTAATAATAGGACGAAGTAAGGTATCAGAGATCAAAATTGCAGAGGGTATGCCTTGGTGATTTTTTGCCAAGCTATGAGAAGTGCAAGGCCTCTACTCAGGAGAGGTGGGAATATATAGGTAAAAAAGCTATAAGAACAGGTGTGCATACTATTCAAGATATTGCTGCAGGAAATAATCTCGTACAGCATTAAAAAGACGTATCGCCAGATGTTTCAGATGAGATGTTGGTGATGTAAGCGTAAAAAAAGGCGTAAAATGCAGCAAGGTCGAGGCACAAGAGATTGTCATAAAGTAAAAAGACTAAGCGGAAAAAAACTCTAAAGAAAAAAGTATTGATTGTATTGCTATTATATTACTAAAACTGATAACTTTAACGAGTGTTGTATTACTGTATATAAAGTATGTTTTTCATGAAAATGTTATTATACGACCAGAACTCGCACATGCAAGATGCATTCCTTCATCCTTCTTAGTTCCGATTGTTGTAGAAGTGAATTGGATCTCGTCTCCATGAACCCTACACAGATTAGCGTTAGCGAGTCCAGCTTTATCAGTATTAATCCTCTGCATTCAATTACCAATACAGATGTTCCTCTAGAGTTCAATATTCCAGGTACTTCTGATCAATACCTAGACCCCTCTAATGTGTTTTTATATGTAAAAACGAAATTCACAAAACCTGATGGTACAGATCTTCCTTCGGGTGATGACCATATAGTATATACAGAATCAAATTTCCTGTATACATGTTTCACCCAGGTTGAAGTCTATCTTAACGGAACTTCACTAGGTGCGGCCGCTGCTAATTATCCTTATAGAAGCTATATAGAACATTTGTTAAATTATTCAGACGACGCTAAACAGTCTCATCTCCAATCATGTGGTTTTTATAGTTTCAAAGATGAAGCTGCACATATAGATAAAGCAGAGTCATAAATAATACTTATGAATTTTACGGTCGATTAAATGGCGATATCTTCTCTCAAGAAAGACTCATTCTACCAGCTGTACTAGAATCATTTTATCACGTTCAAATCCTAAATTTGCTCTTAAAATAAAAAGTAAACCTACTGCTACAGCTGTATGTCCAGAACCTGTTTTCAAACTGTTGGAGGCTTATCTCTATGTCAGAAAAGTGAAATTATCACCACAGCGTCATTTGGAAATTGAAAATTCGCTTTGAATACTACAGCAAAGTACCCTATTAAGAGAGTTGAAACCAAGATATTTAATTTCACTGAAGGATTATCGAGTATCAATATCCCTAACATTTTGAACAGAAATTTACCACAGAAAGTAATAAATAGGGTGTGGAACATTGACGCGCTACTTGAGAATTATTAAAAAATCACCTATAAATTCACACCTTCGGGTTAGAGGTATCAATTTTACATTGTTGAATGGACTTCCTCACGGACGTGATTATGAAATGTTATACACGGGGACCTTTCTCTCTGTACTCGTCCTTTTTACGACTTAAAGCAATACTAATTGATGTAATTATAGTGGGACAGGCTTAAATCTTGAAGAATACGCAAAGAATAGAAATTTATATGCCTATGATCTCACAGCTGACCTTTCAGCTTGTAACGCCATCATTTAAACATTTTGAGAAAGGGTACCTTAGGACTAAGTCTCTCTTTTGGATCAAGTCTACAATCACCCATCACTGTAGTGGTCTATCTTGAGCATCCTCAACTCATTGAAATTGACCAAGTACGCAACGTACTTTTGAATTATTAAAGATGAATGAAGAGAAAATAAAATCGGTGTTTAAAATGAAACTCGCTTTTTAGGAGTGTTCGTTATTAACGAAATAAACTCTGTAAAGTTGAGAAGGATACCTGCTTCATATTCAATACATTGCCTCGTCACATCACCTCAACAGGACATTGGATTTCCGTTAATAGAGAAAAACGATGCTGTTCACATAATTGATTCTTTAAACTTAAAATTTATATTGATAACATGTATACACCTTATTTTTTAAAATGATAATAATGTTAGAGTTGTGTAAAAAACTATGTCTTACCTTGTTCAACCCTTATATTCTAATTTGTGTGGAGTCATTGATATTTATTCATTATGTGCTTTAAAATAATGGTCCCTATACCCATTAGTAACTTCATTGGTTGCCTAAAAATTTGTATGTCAGTGATTTTATAGTTTCTAATTTGTAATAAATGCTTTAAAATGAAAAAGGCGATTTTACTACCCCCTAAAACGTATATATAAAAAGGTTTTTATAAAATTTCGTTACACATTTTATTTAAAATAAAATGTTATATATCAGACACTGCGTTTGTTTTTTACGTACATTTTTTAAATAAAATAAAATAATATAATAATAATTAAATAATAAAAATAATAATAAATAAAAAAGTATTAAAACAGAATAACATATTTCAAAGATATAGCAAGTTCTATATACTTTGAATACGATCATGAAATTAGGAATGCAGTAAAACATATGAGTTTAAAAGCAGTAAAACATATGAGTTTTAAAGCAGTAAAGCATAAAACAAAAGCATATAATCCCTTTGTGCTAGGTAACACCTCTATTGATTTACTGATTTACTGCTTTAAGTATGTAAAGTATATGTTTTAATAAAATTTCGTATATTGTAGTAAAAATGGATGAATGTATATTTGGAAAAGAAATTTGAGTTTGTTTGGATGATAGTTTTGAAAAGAAAGGACTGTAATATGCGCTGCGGCCGCGGCCGCGATCGCTGTGGAGGTAGGCGGAAATATTGCGCCTGCGGGCCGCACGCGGCGGCGGTTACCGCGGAAATATTGCGCCTGCTGGCGCACGCGGCGGTTTCGCCGCGGGGCTCACCTGCGGACGCGGACTCGGAAACGTTTGCGTTCACTTCTCAAATGTGGAACTCTTTAGATATATATTCTTTCGTGCTATAAGTGTTAGAAAAATACTAACGCATAGTAGGAAGCATCCTAGCAACTGGTAATATACACCAATCGATTCCTCATACCTTATAACCTAGGTATAGACACCAAAATCGGATGTGTTAGGGAGGCTAGGAAAAGGCTTGAAAAAAGCTGGCACTCAGTTGGCACTATGTGGCACTCAGTTGGCACTATGTGGCACTCGATTGGCACTCAATTGGCACTCACTGGCACTCACCTGGCACTCATCTAATAACTCATAGAACACTAATAGAACACTCCTAGATACTCCTTACGGTGATTGGGAACATCAAAGTGCGAGCCATCGAATATAGGTGTCATTCAAAGATGACGTATCAAAAAAGCTTACAGGTTCAAAAAACGCTTACAAGCCAAAATTGTCCCCTGGAATACAAAAAGAGTTGACCGAAAAATTTGGGTTCTCAAAAATTTCCCCTGGAAGACCAAAGGGTGGGCCGAAAAAATAGGGCTGCCGAAAATTAGGGATGCCAAAAATTAGGTGGGCCAAAATCTGACCCATGAAGACCAAAGGTTGTAGTTGTGTTTGTTACGTGTGTATAGGTGTAAGTTAAGTGTAAGTGTAAGTGTAAGTGTAAGTGTAAGTGAAGTGTAAGTGTAAGTGTTTAAGTGTAAGTGTAAGTGTAAGTGTAAGTGTAAAGTGTAAGTGTAAGTGTAAGTGTGTGTGGGTGTGGTCGTGTGTGGTGTGTGTGTGTGTGGTGTTGTGTGTGTGTGTGTGGGTGTGTGTGGTGTGTGTGTGTGGTGTGTGTGTGTGTGGTGTGGTGTGTGTTGTGTGTGTGTGTGTGTATGTGTGTTGTGGTGTGTGTTGTGTGTGTTTGTGTGGTTGTGTGTGGTGTGTGTGTGTTGCTGTGTGTGTGTGTGTGTGGGTGGTGTGTGTGTGTGTGTGTGTGTTGTGTGTGTGTGTGTAGGGCAGATGTGCCGCGGATGGAAAATAAGTTTAGGACAGATCCATAACAGCGTCAGTACCTACATGACCTTCATGTTAGCACAGATACCTACCAAAGGCATGGCAGCATGTACCTGGATGAGTTCAAAATAATCCCTACTAATCCCTCACTCACCTTTAAGAATGGTCAGTTTCAGCCCTTGATACGCTATCAAGGCCGAATTATCAGGGCCAATACCGAAATATCAAGGCCAAAACATCAAAAAACGGGCTAAGCCCCTAAAGAGGGGTCAAAATAGGGGGAGGTACGTACGACGGATGCTTCGCATCCGTCAGGCAAGCCCCTTCTTCGAAGGGGCATCAAAAAGGTCAAGGCCTAAAAAAGGTCAAGATCGGTCAAGGTCGAGGTCAAAAAGGTCAAGGTCAGTCAAGGTCAATATCTGTCAAGGTCGAGGTTTAAAAGGTCAAGGTCAGTCAAGGTCGAGGTCAAAAATGTCAAGGTCAATATCGGTCAAGGTCGAGGTCAAAAGTTCAAGGTCAGTCAAGGTCAAGGCCAAAACTAGGGGTCTATATGTACGACGGCTAGCATCAAAAAGGTCAAGGCCAAAAAAGGTCAAGGCCAAAAAAATACAAGGCCAAAAAAGGTCAAGGTCAGGTAAAAATTTGGGCAAAAAAATTCGGTTTGCCCAAAAAGGTCAAGGCCAAAATCCTAGGATTCTGCGGGGGCCCGGGACACTAACAATATCCCTCTCCTACTACTAGCGAGTTTTAGCAATTTTACTCATATATATATATATATATATATATATTATTATATATTATATACAATATATATATATAAATAATGTTTTATATCTTATATATATATATAATATATATATATATAATATATATAGTATATATAATATATATATATATATAATATTATTATATATATTATATATATATATATATATATTATTATATATATATAATAATATATATATATATATATAATAATATATATATATATATATATAATAATAATATATATATATATATAATATTAATAGTAGGTTTAGCACAATTTCACTTCATTACGTCAAACAAAAATCTTTTGAAAGTAATATGTTCAGCAAATTTTTCTCCTACTCACGAAATCGTCGACAATAGATCATCGATTATTATTTATTATTCTTCGATATTAAACCTTTTGACAATTATGAAAAATATTATTTGATTATATATATATATATATATATATATATATATATATATATATATATAGATATATATATATATAATTATATAAATATTATATATATATATATATATTATAATATATATATATATATATATATATATAATATATAATATATATATATATATATAGTATACAGTAAGTAAACTGACAGCAGGTCCGCTAATCCGTTACTTGTTTTTTTTTTTTTTGTACTGTTTTAATAATTTTAACCATTTTTTTTAGCTTTGCGACTTGGTTAACGTTTTCACACGGTTAAGTAACGGAAGCCAGTTGTCGTTAAAATCTGGCAACCTATCCGTAAATTTGCACTTTTAGGCATTTTAGCACTTTTTAGCGTTTTCATAATCAGTTCAAGATCCCCAACTCCGGGGGATTTTGGGTTTCTCCATTGGCAGCCCATGCACGTCGAAGACAAAGACTTGAAACCATTTGGAAGGTTTTGGAAATTCCAGTCATGTCGGCAGCTGACTTGGAATTTCCATCATTTCACTAGATTTTGACGTTTGATACGTCAAACCAAGGGTTTTTAAGGTCCGGTGAGACGCGAATTATAAGGTCTGGAAGACCGTTTTTAGAGGTTTAGCTCCCCAAAAGGGGGCGGAGCCCTCAAAGGGGGCTTTTTGGTTCCTAGAAGGTTTTAAATGATCGATAGATCATTTTTATGGTTCCAATCGATTTATCGTGATCGATTACCCTTAAATCGATCTTAAATCGTCTTTTACGTGCTAGGGTTGGTTTAAAAACACAGAAAAAATGTAATCCGAAAGAAAATTAATTACAAATAATTAACATTCGATTAATCGCTGTAGTATTGGGACCACCTGGCGCGAACCCACCCTTTCGCTAGAAGGAATAGAGCTATCGTCTTCAAACTGTATATGGTTATTGTGTGTGATAAGCGAGCCCAGGCGCATTTTCGTGACCCGGTAGTCACCCCTAAGGGTGCTGCCCCCCTTAGCGGACAAGGTCAATTCGTCCTGAAAAACCATGTTAGGCTTAACGTATCGGGCTAAAATTTGGATGTGAGCTATATGATGACGTAATCTCGTCGGAGACGAGATTACGTCCCTCTGCGTCCCCCCGTAAGGGGGGACGCTACCCCACAAAAAATTAAAATTGATCGTAGAAAGCTGAAACTTGGTGAAAGGATTCGGATTCGGAGTCGGAGACGGAGTCGGAGTCGGATCAGAGTCCAGGGACCCCCCGGAGGGGGTTCCATTGAAAAAAAGAAGAAATGCATGGATGCCCAAAACAGAGGGAAGAAAGAAAAAAATGACGTTTTAAGGATAGGAGGCAAGAGGAAGCCAATCAGAAAGATTCAGAATCCAGAGAGACGCGGTCCGTTACCGGCGCACCGGTGCCGGACCGGTGCCCCGCGCTGAGTCCAGACCGTCGGGTACCGACGAGACGGTGGCCGGGCTGCGTTGCTGAAAGTCGTTAGAAACTCGAAATATGTGTATATAAATCCGTGTTAAGGATGTCTAGGACCCCCCTTAGGGGGGGTCCTGACTGAGAAAAACCACAGAGTGCAAAACAGAGGTCGAAGGAGGAAGAAAGAAGGATGAAGGAAGAATAAAGAAGGAAAGAATAGAGAAGGAGTCTAACTCAGAGAAATGGGAGTTGACAGCTGCACCGGTGCTGGCTCCGGTGCGGTGCCGAGTTATTAAATATTTGTGTAATGATACAATATTGATGTCTTTATATATGTTATTGGGTCTGTAGATTTCGAAGAAATTTTCCGAAAATGAATGGTTTTCAGAACCATCATGAAAAAATAAAAAATAAAAAATAAATAAATAAATAAATAAAGTTTCTTATTCTTTTTATGTTTATAACTTCCAAATTTACGTTTTTACATACCCTAAAGCAGTAAATCAGTAAATCAAACCACCCAACCTACACATCTGTCCATCCATTTGATCCTAATTGATGCTATTGATCTAAGTTATCTATGATTAACAGTCAAATTTTTACTAAAATTGTCATGTTTTACGTACCCCCCTAAACAATCTAGTTAAAATCCAGGGTAAATCAACCATCCCATCCACCCACCCTCGCTGAACATTCTGATCCTGAGATTGATCTATTTGATCTATTAAGTCTAATTGATCTAAGGATTTAAGTCAAATTTTTACTAAAATTGTCATGTTTTTACATACATACCCTAAATCAGTAATCAAACCACCATCCACCCAACCTCCTGACCAGTTGTGATCTATTGATCTATTGATCCTATTGATTAAGGTCAAATTTTTTTACGAAAAATTGTCATGGTTTTACGTACCCTTAAAATCAGTAAAAATCAGTAAATCAAAATCACATAGCCTCATCCGTGAACCATTGATCTATTGATCTATTGATCATTGATCTATTGATAAGGTCAAATTTTTTACTAAAATTTGTCATGTTTTACATACCCTAAATCAGTTAAACAGTAAATCAAGTCACCCACCCTACCCCTCACCAGTTGTGATCTATTGATTCAAGTGATCTATTATCTATGATCTATTGATTTAAGTCAAATTTTTACTAAAATTGTAACGTTTTACATACCCTAAATCAGTAAATCAGTCATAAATCAAACCACCAACCCATCCCCACCCCTCTCTCCATGACCTTTTGATCTATTGATGTATTGATTCATGTCACATTCGAGTATCATTTTCGATAAACATAACACAAAAATAGTTCTTTATATACTAACTAACCAACGAATATTATGCTAACGTAACAACGTTTTTTACATTAATAAGCTAACATAACATATGCTGAACTAAGAATATAATGTACAAACGACAAAACCAACACACCATACGTTACGAATAAACTACTAACCATTAACAACTCTCGCGCTTAACAACAGTAAACTACATAACACTTCATACAAAACGTAAACCTATTCACCACTTTTTCAAAGCATATCTCTTAACATATCAATGTTAATTTTACATTAACATCGTAATATTTAACAAAAATTGCATAACCATGTCTAAGCATCATACTGACAACAAATAGATATAATGCTAACGTAACAATTTCTTACATCAACTTCGTAATATTTAACAAGAATTTCATCATAACATCGTCTAAATATTATAATCCCAGACGAATAATTGCAAACATAACAAAAGTTTTAACCAAACCATAACATAAAAATAAACAAAATTATCCTGACATAAACATAAAAATAAGTTCTTTAATTAAAATATCATAGTAGTGTAATAGTTAACTGATTTTAAAGCAGTAAACAGTAAAACCAACCCACCCATCCCTGCAGTCCCTACCCACCCATCCGCCTATTGATCTATCGAACCTATTGATTCAGTCATATTTCGAGTATCATTTTTGGATCAGCAACAGGTAAAGCCGTAATATCTAACAAAATCCCTTAACAAAGTGACCAATCTATCAAAGATACCAACATCTTGAACTAGGAATTGACACTATCTTATCAAAGTGTCACTCGTTCGGAGTATAACATCATTTGACCTATGAATAATCGAGGACTTTTGCCCCAAAAATTCAGTGCAAAACCAACATTACTCACTCAAAAACTTAACCTAGGCTCCACGTTTCTAAACACATCATCGTCGTTATTCACAGTAGTAATATCTTACAAAAAAATCATCATTTCTCTAACAAATCAGCTTTAATTTCACATTGTCATAGTAATATTTAAACATAACGTACCTAAACTTACAAATAACATTCATTAACCAAGAGTATCTAAAGCAACACATTACCTTCCAAGAAGAAAACCCAGCTGGGATGGCCCTTTTAAAAGGGTGTGAATCCGCGAGGCGGGGATCACCGAAGGGTGTAGCGGGCTTTACCCCTCCGCAGAGGCGGTAAGGCCTCAGACACCAATATTGTATCATTACACAATATTTAAATAAATCGGCCAATCGCACCGAGCAACAGCACCGGTGCAAGCTGTCAACTCCCATTTCTTCTGAGTTAGACTCCTCTCTATTCGTTCCTCTCTACTCTTCCTTTATCCTTCTTCTTCCTTATCCTTCGACCTCGGTTTTGCACTCTGGGTTTTCTCAGTCAGCGACCCCCCCTCAAGCGGGGATCCTAGAACCATCCTACACGGATATAACCAAACAATATTCGAGTCTACGACCTCAATAAACCTATATAAGGATACCAATATTGTTGTTATACGAATGCTTTATTTAACTCAGCACCCACGCGGCTCCGGCACGAGCCGGTACTGACTCCGACCCGCTGATCTGAATTCCTTCTTATTCTTGCTTCCTTCCTCCTTCACTTACTCCTTTTTTCTTCTCTTCTTCCTCTGTTTTGCAGACCATGCATTCTTCTTTTTCAAAAATGGGACCCCCCTCCGGGACGGGTCCCTGACTCTGATGCCGAATCGACTCCGACTCCGCAATCCGAATCCTTTCACAAGTTTCAGCTTTCTACGATCAATTTTATTTTTTTTGGGGTAGCGTCCCCCCTTACGGCGGGACGCAGAGGACGTCGTAATCTCGTCTCCGACGAGATACAACCGAATAGCCACATCCAAATTTTTAGCCCGATACGTTAAGTCTAACATGGTTTTCAGGACAATTGACCTTGGCGCTAAGGGGCCAGCACCCCCTTAGGGGTGACCTACGGTCACCAAAACTCGCCGGGGATCAGTTTATCCACACACCAATAACCATATACCAAGTTTCAGACCGATAGCTCTAGTCCTTCCTAGCGAAAAGCTGTTGGTTCGGCAGCGATTTCATTTCTAGCCGCGTTCTTCGTGGCTGTATGTGTAATTTGTATATATATATAATAATATATCAATATATATATATATATATATATATATATATATATAGTATATTTAATATTATATATATATATATATATATATGAACTTCCTTTAAAGGATGTTTAACCGAAATATATTCAACGAAACCAATAATCGATATATTTCATTATTCAATGCAATAGAGCGTCGAAGTTGCCAAAAATAGTTTTTTTTAACTAAAGGAATGCCCTAGAATAAACCGCAAGGATGCAAACGAGTCAGGGTCTCTCGGTCTCAGCGGGAACGACGGGGAGACTTCGTCCCCCCCCTCTGTCCCACCGTCGCCTCGAGCCCCCTACTT
>JABUQX010105199.1:15000-19244 GCA_015478945.1 Trachelipus rathkii | reverse complement strand
CTCTCTCCCTCTCTTCTCTCTCTCTGATCTGCGATGTATTTGTTCTATGACGGGTGTATTTGTATGTGTGTGTGTTGTGGTGTAGTGTGTGTTTGGTGGTCCGCTCTCTCTCTCTTCTCCCCTTCTTCTCTCTCCTCTCTCTCTCCTCCTCTCTCTCTCTCTACTCGCTCTCTTCTCATCTCTCTCTCTTTCTCGTAATAAATTAAAGTTTTGCCCGAATAATGAAACGTCTTGCGAATTTATTTTCTTTCCTTACTAGTAATCAAAATCTTGTTCTTTAAAAAACAAATGAAGAAAAAAAAAAAATGTGAAAGGTTTCTTTGTTTGAAAATTTTAAGGAAAAGTTTTATTTAGATCCTCCTAACTTTTCAATTCGCGGAAAAACACTTTAAAATATTATGTTAAACATATTCGTATTGTCATTCTTAAATTGTTTTAGATTTAAAAGTAAATTACCATTTTTGTTTAATATACGAGTATATATATATATATATATATATATAATAATATAATATATTATTATAATATATTATATATTAATATATATATATATATATAATATATATATATATGATATAATATATATATATATATATATTATAATATATAATAAAATATAATATATATATAAAATACTATATATACTATATTATATATATATAATATTATATATATATATAATATAATATAATTAATTATATATATATAATTATTATATATATATAATAATATATAATATTATACACGCTGACCCAAGTAAACCGGGCCCCGCCCCCATAAAAGTATGATATCTAGCAACATCATTTTATATTTAAAAAAATACAAACAGCTCAACCAAATTCCGTTGAAATACGAGTTAATTACAAAAAATTCAACCGGAGCAGCTGGTGTGTTATACGAAATGTGGTGAATGATTGATAAACATTCAAACTAATAATATATTATATATATATATATAATATATATATATATATAATATAAATATATATATATATATATATTATTTGTATATTTTTATTTAAAATATATAAGAATATATATAATATATAATATATAATATAGTATATATAATATATTATTTTATATATAATATATATAGGATATTTATATATATATATATATATATATATATATATATATCATATACTACTGTCCGTGTATGTATATCTATATATATATATAGATATATTAAGAAACGTTTAATGCAAACTTTGTTGTAGTTAAAAACTTTTATTTTATATATACTATTGCACTTAATTGTAATTGAATGATGGGTTAATAGTTTGTGTTGGTTTATCAAGTGTTTTTTTCACCTTTGAGGGTGTTATCAAAAATATAATACAGCAATATGAAGAAAAACACCCTCACACGAATAGCAACACACATAACAATAACCCCCTTTCAACAATAATGGTTTAACTCCCCTTCCCTTCCCCCCGTCATTGTCTTTCTTCGCTCATAGTAGTTTGAGGATGAATGAGGCTTTCAAAATTTAAATATTGCGAGCAAAAAGAATCCAAAGATTGTTGAAAACGGTTCAAGAATGCCTGTAGCCTCCACCCATGTCACAGCCACCTACAGGAACGTTTACAAGATTTTAATTTAGTTGTGATTGTAAGCACGTTGAAAGAACTAATACGACTGAAGAGGTTTCTGATGAAACGAAAGCTTTCTTATAAATATTCTCTTTCAACGTGCACGTGCCCTATAAAGTTAATTCTTCTACTGTTTTTAAATAGATATTTTTTAATTGTAATCTATTAGTAAGTGCAATAGTATATGTAAAATAAAAGTTTTTAACTACAACAAAGTTTGCATAAAACCAAGGGTTAATAATAATACTACATAAAAAACTACGAAGAAAAGTAGAATACTAATTATATATATATATATATATATATATATATTATATATATATATATATATATTATATATAAATATATATATATATATAATATATATATGAAGGAAAAGAAGCATCTAAGATCTTTGTAGAATATTTAATTTCAGAAACGAAACGAATACATATGATTTATTAAAATTAAACAAACCAATAAAATTAATTTATGATGAGAATGATAATTGCAGAGCCGTTGATCAATGTATGTATGTAAAAAATCGTTTACAAAAGAAGATTATACAGTATGAGATCATAATCATCCAACAGGAATATATCGAGGACCCTCTCATAGAACTCTTAATTTGAAAATTAAAAACAAAAAAAAATTTATTCCAATAAATTATGCATAATTTATCAAAATACGACGCTCATTTATTTGTTAAAGATTTGGTTAGTTAGTAGATGGTCAGTTAAAAGCAATTCCTCAAACGGATGAAACTTATATTAGTTTCAGTCAATCTATAAAAGTGGATGAATATGAAAAAGATGATAAAGTAAAACCAATTAATATGGAGTTGAGGTTTATTGATAGTTTTAGATTTATGTCTTCATCTCTTGCTAATTTAGCATCGAATTTAATGGATGAAAATTTAAAGAATTTATACAAATATTATCAAGAAGATCAATTTAAATTATTAAGAAAGAAAGGTGTTTATCCCTATGACTGGATGGACGATATAACAAAATTTAATTATGAAGAATTACCTATTAAAAATAAATTTTATAACATTTTAAATAATGAAGATATATCAAATGAAGATTATAAACATGCGCAGACTATCTGAACAAAATTTAATTGTAAAACATTTAAAGATTATCACATGTTATATTTAAAATCAGATACATTATTATTTTCTGATGTGTTTGAAAATTTTAGAACAACTTGTTTAGATACGTATAAATTAGATCCTGTTCATTATTTTACTTCCCGAATATCTTGGGATGCTTTATTAAAAAAAAATAAAATAAAATTAGATTTATTAAAAGACCCGGATATGTTTTTAATGATAGAAAAGGTAATTAGAGGAGGAATTAGTACTAGCATACAAAAATATTCTCAAGCATATAATTCATATATTCGAGAAAGTTATGATAAAGCTAAACCGAATACTTACATAATCTATTTAGATGCTAGTAATTTATATGGTTGGGCAATGTCTCAGTATTTACCTACGGGAAATTTTAAATGGAAGAAGAGCATTAATGATATTGATGTTTTGGATATCAGTGATGAATATTAGAAAAAAGTTATATATATATATTATATATATATATTAGTAATATAACTAATATATAATATATATATATATATATATAAAATATATATATATTTAGAAAAGATATATATATATATATATATATAGAAGCAGATTTAGAATATCCGAAAGAATTACACGATTTGCATAATGATTACCTCTTAGCAGCAGAAAATTTAGAGTTAGATAAAGTTTCAAAATTAGTCCCAAATAAATAAACAAAGAAAATTCATACATAAGAAAGAAAGAAGGAGAAGAGAAAGAAGTGAAGAAGAAATTAAAACAATGGTGTTTTAAACTGTTTGGAATTAAAATTAAGTATAAAGTAACAAAAGTTAAAATAGAGAAAAATATTGTATTAGAATATCGTCGAATTGATTGGATAAACCATATAGTGAACTAAATACCCAAATAAAAGGAAAGGAACCTAGAAAAATGAATTTGAGATATTAAAGAACACGGTGAGAAGATTGAAATTAGTGGGGGTAACGATGGACTAGTTTATTTACTAAAATTTTTGAGCTTGTTCTCATTTTAACTACGTGCCACATGCACCTCCATTTCTAATATTTTACAATCGTTTTTAATAAACACAGGGCGTGTGCTTCATTTAAATTTATCTTTCTCAAATTCATTTCAGCCTTCCTTTCTTTTTTGTAAAAATTTAGTTCAACAATATATGGTTTCATTCACCAATCACTTCATCGAGGTAAATTGCTAAATTACTCTATTTACTTTTGCAGTTACTTTTAATCCTAGAATATTTAAACATTGTTTTTTTAAATATTCTGTAATGTCATGATATTATTTTTCTTTGTTAGTTAACAATTTGAACAACTAATTTTGAAACTTAACCTAACTCTAAGTTGTCTGGCCCGCTAAGAAGCGCGTAATCAATTATGCCAAATCGTGAATATTACTTTCGGATATTCCTAAATCTGCTCTAATATATATATATATATATATGATATATATATAATAATATATAATATATATATATATAATATATATATATATTATATATATATATATATATAATAATATATATATAATATATATAACTTTTTCTAAAATTCATCACTGATATC
>JABUQX010105199.1:0-7500 GCA_015478945.1 Trachelipus rathkii | reverse complement strand
AAGAAGAGTAAACCAAAGCATAGTACATTGAATTTGCAGCCTTGAGGTCTAGGTACTCCCTAAAGTGATGTGTAACAGCCACCAGTCGAAGTGTTTTATTGTATACCTGATTAACCTGGTCATGGTACTTCAAATTTTTATCCATAACAACCCCAAGGTACTTAAAGCTCTCCACAGATTCAATTATGTCCCCATTTATGCAAATATTAGACGCTGCAACAGAAAAAGACGAATATATAACAGTTTTACTATGTATTCAGAACCAACTTGTTAAATCTACACCAGTCGTAGATATTACTTAGTTTTTGCTAAAAAAAATAGTCAACAAATCCAAGGATCCAGACTCTGCAAAAGAAAACAATATCATCTGAACACATTATAGCTTTAACACCAGTTATTAAAAAGTTCAAGTCATTAGTTAGTTCAAGTCATGTTAAATAGTAAGGGGCCAAGACAGGTGCTCTGTTGCACTCTTGTGGTTACAAAGATTGGAGACGATTTAACGTCTTGTATTTGAACATATTGTGCTCTATTATTTAGGTAGGATCTCATTAAATCATATGCAACTCCTCTTGTGCCATATCTATGTAATTTTTGTAATAATATGTCATGGTCTACATTCAACAGTATCAAAAGCTTTACTGAAGTAATAATAATAATAATAATAATAATAATAATAATAATAATAATAATAATAATAATAATAATAATAATAATAATAATAATAATAATAATAATAATAATAATAATAATAATAATAATTAATATTAATAATAATAATAATAATTAATAATAATAATAATAATAATAATAATAATAATAATAAAAATAATAATAATAATAATAATAATAATAATAATAATAATAATAATAATAATAATAATATTCTGACAACTTAAGATAGAATTCAAAATGTTTTAATTCAAATTTTTCCATATTTAAATATTTGTCTGGAATTGATAAAATGAATTATTCGTACATTAATTAAACAGAGCGTGTTTGAATTATGATTTCTATTTTCATTTCTCTTAATGTTATGTTTTAATTTTAAATTTTTATTCAAGTTTCACTAATTTCCCTTTATGATTTTCATTATTTTTCTTTGTCTTTTTATATTTCACCCTTCCAAAAATATTTTCGGAATTTATGCTTTTATTAATAAGGTCTTTGAGTTTTTAATAAGAATTCTCTCTCTCTCTCTCTCTCTCTCTCTCTCTCTCTCTCTCTCTCTCTCTCTCTCTCTCTCTCTCTCTCTCTCTCTCTCCTCTAAAATGTTAGGTCTCTCTCTCTCTCTCTCTCTCTCTCTCTCTCTCTCTCTCTTCTCTCTCTTCTCTTCTCTCTCTCCTGAAAAATGTTAGGAAGGTTTTTACGAATTTGGAAAAATCTTGCAAAAAATTATATTAGGACAAATGCTGGTTTATTGTTTCTAAAATAATAATAATAAATAATTATACAATTCAAAAAATTTTTTTATTCAGGATAGCGAAGTTACAATTTAATCGTTTTAATAACATAGATAAACATTTCAATATACCAATAAATCATATAAAAGAGGATGTAATATCCCTACTATCTGAAATGGGTCTACTCATTGCAACACAGTGTTGTGTCCTTTGAGAACTGAATATAATACATGATTTTCTTAAATTTCATAATTGATAGTGACAAAATACATTTTGAGCTTCAACAATAATGATGCCTCTTCCTTTCTAATAATAATATTAATTGTATTATATATACAATAATAAAAGTAATTAGAATAATGTTAATAGTTAATAATAAATTGTGACTAGCACGGTCAACATAATTATAATTATGTTACAATAATATCAAAAATAATAATAATAATAATAATAATAATAATAATAATAATAATAATAATAATAATAATAATAATAATAATAATAATAATAATAATAATAATAATAATAATAATAATAATAATAATAATAATAATAAATAGCTAATAATAATAATGATAATAATAATGATAATAATAATGATAATAATGATAATAATAATAATAATAATAATAATAATAATAATAATAATAATAATAATAATAATAATAATAATAATAATAATAATATTAACATCAAAAATAATAATAATAATAATAATAATAATGATAATAATAATAATAATAAAATAATAATAAAAAAAAAAATATAATAATAATAATAATAATAATAATAATAATAATGATCATAACAATAATAATAGTAATAACCATAACCACAATTACCACTTTAGCTATAATTACAACTACCGTTTCAAATTATAATTTCAATTTTAATCATTATACAATAATAATGATAATGATAGTGATAATGATGATATGAACAAGTATAGAAGTATAGTTTGCAGCCGACAGTGTTCCTTAAAAATGTATTTAATAATAATAATAATAATAATAATAATAATAATAATAATAATAATAATAATAATAATAATAATAATAATAATAATAATAATAATAATAATAATATAATAATAATAATAATAACAATAATAATAATAATAATAATAATAATAATAATAACAATAATAACAATAACAATAACAATAATAATAACAAAAAAAAAAATAAAAAAAAAAAAAAAAAAAAAAAAAAAAATATAAATAATAATAATAATAATAATAATAATAATAATAATAATAATAATAATAATAATAATAATAATAATAATAATAATAATAAAAAACAAAAACAATAACAATAACAATATATAATAAATAATAATAATAATAATAATAATAATAATAATAATATATAGTTTACGCACTTTCTTTAAAGGACCCTGCCCGTAAGTGGTGGTAATTTGTAAAAAAAAAAAAAAAAAAAAAAATAAATAAATAAAAATTTCTATAAGCTTTCATTCAAAAAAGAGCAAACTTTTATACACGAACACATGCACACATATCTGAAACAAATGCACACGTATATACAAACACACTTTCACTCACACGTGTACACAGATGTAAAATGGACGCATACGAGAGCACAGATCTGTAAATATACGCACAAGCATATGTGCACACAAACCTATTGCATATGTGGGTGTGTGGGTGTTTTAGTTATTCATATAAAATATACATGAAATTAATATTGAAAAAAGATAAACAAAAAAGTTCATATATTTATAATTTATTTATATTTTCAAAATTTTTTCTCGGTATTAATTTGCAATGAAATAAATAAATAAATAAATTAATAAATAAATAAATAAATAAATAAATAAAAAATCGAGCTTTTTCCTGAAATTAAATAAATAAATAGATTGAAAAAAATAGAGATTTTTTCCTTAACTTGATCAGGATCTATTATTTAAAAAAAAGAAAAGAAATATGTTTTATAATTTTGAATTCTTTTTCATCTTGAGTCGTAAAACTTTTTTATTTCCTTTTAAAAGGAGACACGTGATTAACATGTATAAAAAGGTAAGGTATATTTTTTCATCATTTCCTTGAATCGTAGATTTCCTTTTAAGTTATTATTATTATTATTATTATTATTATTATTATTATTATTATTATTATTATTATTATTATTATTATTATTATTATTATTATTATTATTATTATTATTATTATTATTATTATTTATTATTTATTATTTATTTTTATTATTATTATTATTATTATTATTTCTAAAAACTCAATATCTGCATTTATTTTAATGTATGATTTTGTTGCTTTTTCAAGCATCCTGAAAGTATTTCTTTCTACAGAAGAAATTTTCTTTAATTTCTTTAATATCAACAAATTTTACATTTTTTTTCTGTTGCCTATGATCCGATAATTATTTCTTATGTATTTTGTTATGCTGATTTCAAAAATAATATTGATTTTTGTGTGTCACGTCCAATTTTGGCAATATTCACATGCAAAACATGGGAAAAAAATTGCAACAAAATTATTTTCCCGTGAAAAGAGACAAGACGGTTGGATATACAAACAGATAATGTAAATAAAATATGTGTATCTTGCCCAAATAATATGCAAAATATGCTGTGAAAATTTCATATTGATAGGGCGAGTAACAAAAAAAGATATAGAGGTTTTTCATTTATGAAAAGGTAGAAAAAAAGTTGGCATTTTTTCAGTTTTCAAGTGAAAGGCGGCAAAACTGGACCTTGTTGACAAATACCAATATAACTTTTGGATTTAGCGCAAAAAATACATAAGAAAGAAATCTTATATACAGGTCAATAAAAATTTTGATCCCTAATAATAATAATAATAATAATAATAATAATAATAATAATAATAATAATAATAATAATAATAATAATAATAATAATAATAATAATAATAATAATAATAATAATGGAGAACAAATTTTTGTTGACTTGTATTTTAAACTTGCTTTTAATGTATTTGTTTTGCACTGAATCCAAAAATTATATTGGTGTTTATCTACAAGGTCCAGTTTTGCCTTCATTCACTTGAAAACTACAAAAATGTAGAATTTTTATTTTTTTTTACCATTTCATAAATGAAAATCCGCTCTATCTTTTTTATTATTTGTCCTATCAATTAAAAATTTTCATAGCATATTTTGTATATTATTTGGGCAAGACACATATTTTATTTACATTATCCCAACGATTTTGTCTCTGTTCACGGGAATTTTTTTTTTTTTGTAATTTTTTCCATGTTTACGTGTGAATAGTGTTAAAACTGGACCTGATAGACAAAAACCAATACGATTTATGAATACTGCATGGAAAAAAACATGTATATGTAAGAAACAGGTGTTCTTTGTCTTCTGACAGATTCTTTGTTGACCAGTGTTATTATTATTATTTATTATTATTATTATTATTATTATTATTATTATTATTATTATTATTATTATTATTATTATTATTATTATTATTATTATTATTATTATTATTATTATTATTATTATTATTATTATTACTTGTATCTATGATATTAAATATTTAAATTATAATTTCACTATTCTGAATGAGTGAATTATTATTATTATTATTATTATTATTATTATTATTATTATTATTATTATTACATTTTCATCCAACATATATTATTATTATTATTATTATTATTATTATTAAAATTTTAATTATTATGGGTATTATTATTATTATTATTATTATTATTATTATTATTATTATTATTATTAATATTATTATTATTATTATTATTATTATTATTATTATTTTTATTATATATATATATATATATATATATATATATATATATATATATATATATATATATATATATATATATATATATATATATATATATATATATATATATATATATATATATATATATATATATATATATATATATCTTTACTACTTTCTTATGGAAATAAGAAAGTAACTGATGAACGTGCAAAGCCTTGCACAGCTTCAAAAATAGTAAAAACTTGGAAGTTTGAAAAACAGAAAGACAATTCTTTTGATGAAAAGAAATTCTCAAATTCTATATTATGCAAATAAGTTGAAATATAAAAATTTTAAGAGAAACATGTTTTCTTTAGTTTTGGTAAACCAATGAATTTACGTTTCCAAAATTCCTTAAACTATCAAGAAAATATTTAAATTATTTTCCTCCCAGAGTTGAGAGAATAATATTTACTCAGAGAAGAACAAGTTCAAAACAAGAAAATATCGACTGTTTTTTATTTCCATATGGAGTCTGGAATCTTTAACTCTGCCATTTCAGTAACTACCAAATTTGAAATTTAAATTGTCTGTTTAAATTACAAAGGCAATTTGAAACCATAAACAAGTAATTATTTATATAATATATATATATATATATATATATATATATATATATATATATATATATATATATAATGATATATATATATATATATATATATATATATATATATATATATATATATATATATATATATATATATATATATATATATATATATATATATATGGCAGACTTTCAGTCAATATTAATATCAAGTTCGACGAACAGTTATGAATATCGAATAAAAAGAAATCCAAATAGACTTGAAAGTCAATTGATAATAGTTGAAGGTCTGTCTAAAGATCAGTCAAATTCAACTGCAAAATGAGCGAGTGAAAAATTATTGGAACACGACGCCATTTTGAATGATCGGAATATTATTGGAATACATCATCTTTCTAAAGACTTAACAGAACTTAAAAGTTATAAAATTATTATCAAAGAGTTAGAGGTAATCAATCTTCGAAGAAAGATTTTCATTTCATCCTTCCCCTTCTCCAATAAACCTGCACGCGCTAGAGGAAAGAAAGAAAAAAGGAAAAAAATTATTTTTTCATTTCTCCATTAAAAGGAATAAAAGCAACGTAACATTATTTCCGATTTCGGAGAAAGTTTAACATTAAAATTATTTTTAATTTTAAGAAACACATTTACAGCTTTTAATTTAAAACAAAATTTTTACTTCCTTTTTTAACTCTATCACTTTTTTAAGATTAAATATTTAATATTTACTCATTAAATAATGTAATTGCAGAAAAAAAATATGCTACTTATAATCCATTAGAAATGAACTCAGTTTATATATATATATATATATATATATATATATATATATATAGAGGGGTATATATATATATATATATATATATATATATATATATATATATATATATATATATATATATATATATATATATATATATATATATATATATATATATATATATATATATATATATATATATGCTCAAGTGTCTACTATCTGTGACTAGCATAGCCTTGAAGTCCATTTTTTTATAATTTACGTTATCGAACAAATGCAACTGTAGCTCGCGCATAGCGATAAAAAGTTTGAAGTTTTTTTCTTACATTTATAATACACAACTTTATTACTGCATGTTTAGCTGTGAATTTGTTTATTGTAAATACTCATACACTAATATAAATTTGCATGCTAAGTAATAAGAAGGTTATTAGTTACATAGATTTAAACTTGTTTCTCTTAATGCTAAACAGTGGGAAGCCTCTTTTATTGCCAATACAGTTTTATTTTTGAGTTTTATCACATTACTGTTTTATTTTGATTTTTATAAAATAAAAATGGGTTCAATCCATGCAACGATATGAATTAAAACTCACTCAGATAATACAGATATGATCCTATATATATATATAGAGAGTATATATATATATAGTCATATATATATATATATATATATATATATATATATATGTTATTATATATATATATATATATATATATATATATATATATATTTATATATATATATATATATATATATATATATATATATATATATATATATATATATATATATATATATATATATATATATATATATATATATATATATATATATATATATATTTATATATATATATATATATATATATATATATATATATATGTATATATATATATATACATATATATATTTATTTATAATGAAAACGCTGGTGCGTCACGATAATTAAGAACATCAATTTTAAAACTGAACGAAGTACAAC
>JABUQX010105198.1:10000-27339 GCA_015478945.1 Trachelipus rathkii | reverse complement strand
ATATATAAGTATATATATAATATATTATATTACTATACTATATTATATATATATATATATATATAATATTATATTATAGTATATATATATATATATATATATATACTTATATATAAATAATTATATAAAGTATAGTATAATCTATATTATGCAGTAGTATTCACCGCTTTTGACCTATAGCACCCTTTCTCAAAAAGTATAAGAGATATTTGCTTTAAAACTTGGAATATAATTCTATGTATGGGATAGCTCGAATTCCGGTTGTAAATTTCAAGTCTGTCAGCGATGTATATAGAGGGTGGTCACCCCCGAGGGTGACGCCGATATTGCGCTTCGCCTTGTGGGCGTGAGCTGAGCGACGGTTTAGCCTAAAAGCGTTTGGGCGACCGACCACCTGGAGAGAGGTCAACAGACCGAAGGTCTGTTTGACCGACAGACAAAGACTGAGCGCGCGGCGCATACACAACACACATTATTATTATATATTATTACTTCGAGAAATTGTGATCAACGAAGTGCATCAACAAATTCGAGCGACTCTTGGCTCCGACTCCGACTCCGACTCGACTCCAGGCTCCGGCTTCTGGCTCCGACTCCGACTCCGACTCTCGATCCCGACTCCGACTCCGGCTCCGGCTCCGGCTCCGGTTCCGCCCGCGGTTTGGTTCAGACTCTGGCTCCGGCTTCGAACAAGTGATCCCCCAAGGGGATCACTTCTGAGTTGTTTTTTAAACCCTTCTGCGTGGCCTTCAGCGAACTCAGTACCGCATCGCACGCCCCGCACCGCACCGCCCGCCACCGCACCGCACCGCACCGCACCCGCACCGCACCGCACTCGCACCGCACCCGCACCCGCCACCGCACCGCTCGCACCGTGCCTTCTGGTTCCCGACCTATATCATATAAGTTAGAGTTTACTCGTATCGAGCTAAAATTTTGGAGGCGCGCTAGGTGATGACGTACCCTAGTCATGGATGATGTTACATTCCCCAGGGGTCTCCCCGAAGGGGGACCCCCACCCTAAAATAAATTTAAGTGTTCGTATTAAGCTGAAATTTGGTGAGAGGATTCAGGTGTAAGCGGGCTTTAGGCCGCAGTTGGTATTGGAATCTGAGGGGTTGGCTCCGGCACCGGTGCGGCCACTCTTGCGGTGCCTTAGTTAATAAACATCGCTATAACAACAAAGTTATTGTGTGCTTATGAACCGAATAATTGAGGTTTTATGCTACTAAATGAGCTTATTTTGATCAAAGAAACCATGAGAAAGAGGAAAAAGGAGTGTTTTAAATAATTTCGCAAAAGTAGATTCAGTCAATTTAAGAAAAAATATTTTCTGATTCTTAGTTAATAATTAATAATAATAAATAATAATTAATAATATAATAAAATTAAATAATAATAATCAATAATAATAATAATAATAATAATGGAATAATGATAATTAATAATAATAATAATAATTTGGATCAGGATTTGGAATCTGGGGGCTGGATGGTGATTGTGCTCTGGTAAAGTATTTTCATGAACCTCGAAATTCAGTTCCCCTGCGAAAAATGAACATTTATGAGTATGCAACTTGGCCTTGTGCATATGAAATTATTAGGTTAGAATGATAGATATAGCACAAAAAAGGGGGCTTCTAACTTCAATTCTGATGGTCACATATGCCAAATCAATGCCTATATTTAACCTATAGATTTCTGCCCATACCTATACACTAGGGCAATATATATAGGAGAAATTGAATTCTCCCAGCTCTAGTATGGGTAGCAATAGTTATAAATAGGTCTAAAAGGCTTTAATTTAAGATATGAAGCCCATCCAAGTTGGCCCCTTCAACTCCACAATTACCCTTCAGCTCTACTATTACCCTTCAGCTACCTTTCAATACTAAATCAATTTTATTTCCCATGAAACTAAATGAATTACTAATAAGGTAGTTTCGAATTAAGGAGCATGAAACCATGTAAGTCTAAGGCGCATATTATTTATAAGCCAACTCTAGTGAAGTAGAAGTATATATATATATATATGGTTATCCTATAAAGTAGGTATATTTTTTAAATGCTATTTACTACTATACATAAAATATTATTGAAATTGAGCAGGTTTATTATTTTTTATCCAGTGTTTAGGCTATAACAGAAAGAGACAATGAATAGAAAAAAGATCTTTCTTACCTTGAAATATCTTTAATTAATTCAACTTTCTTAGTGAGCGCTGAAGTTCCTTTAATATGGCCTAGTAGTTATTTCGGCCGTTGTTACTAGAACTCCTCATACGAGGATCTGGGGATGGATTTGGATTCTGCGGGATTAACTATTAGTGTGAAGTCATTTAAAATTCTATCTCACCATATAAAAAATAACTAAAATTTTCTTGTTTTTATGATAAATTTTGGCCGGCCTAATTTTTCTCTGCCTTCGCTATTATAGGTCTGCGTCGAAAAAAAATCTGCACATTGCCTTCTCCTCGTGGGGAGATTTTTCGTCTGTTGGGGTCATAAAAGTTGCCACTTTTTGGAGAAATTTTTTTCTTTTTCAGTGAAATTGCTGGTTGAATTCTAAAGCTTTCTTTGAAATGTGAGATCTATAGGTAGAAGATTAAGGTTTTCCTAACCATTTATTCTCTTTCTCAAAGTTAAATTGTTAAACGTTCTTTACATAATTTAGGAAAGTCATAAAATCTACAAAATTAATAAAAATTTTTTAATATATTTTAAGAGACTTATTTACTCCTACTTTTATTAGAGTTGGCTTATATAAATTTTTAAGAATGATTATTTTCACTATTTGGCAGAAGAAATATAACTGATTGTTAAAGGTTCGAAAAAATAGAAAAACTAAGCAGTTTTTTGTACACTCCGCCCAAAACGGTTCAATTTATTTAAATTGAACTAGTTGATCAAAATTGCCCGAAAAAAAATGAAACTAATATAAATATATCATTAATAATCTTAAACCGAACTTTACTTAATTGTAAGTACAAAACTTAATATCTAACTTAATTATTAAATATGCTAATTAAAAGTATTTATTTAATTCCTAAAAATTTCTTGATATTATCACGACCCTTAAGCGCAGCACTTCGTTTGGGTCTTTGTCCGATAATATCATTTGGTGTCTGTTCTTCTGATACAGGTCTAATTGAGGGGTCGTTTCCTAAATTATTTGGCAAACACTGCCCTTCCCCCAATTCTGGATTGTAGCCCGGTTCTTCCATTTCATTCTCGGCTTCTAGGCTAGGGGATAGCAACAGAATTAATTGGGATACATGGCGTTTGACAACTTCTCTAGTACTCCCTTTGAACAATGTCACGCCTGTTACTTCTCCTTTGATGTTTCTGGTTACTTCCCTGACTAATCCCATTGGGTAATTTGCCGGCTTATTAAAATTATCTCGTATCAAAACTATATCCCCTACAGATAACCCTTTGTGAGTGACTACCTTATATCTATCTTTTTTTATCGACAGCTTGTCCAATGAGATTAGCAATAAATTCAGAATGGTATTTTTTCTTTAAGTTTTTTAAAGTATTTTGGAATGAGCTAAATGTGTCCTTTATGAATTTAATAGGTGTCTTAATTAAATTATGAGTTTCAGGAGGTTCCTGCAGGTCCGGAATAATATTGAAGGACAACAATTCGTAACCATGAATCAGGATTTCAGGGGTGATGGGATCAGGGACATTTAGAGAGTCTCTAAGAGTTTCCTTAAAAGCAGCGGGACGACGATTCGCTAAGTGTATGGTTTGTTCTATAAAGAACTCGAACTGGCGAAGTGAGATGGTATTACTTTTAATGGATCCATATAATAGTCGTTTTGTGACTTTAACTAGTGTTTCTACCATTGAACCGAGCTCACTCCTGCCTTTATCAAAATGATCAAAGGTTAAGGTATTTACTCCCTTCTCTTGGAAATAATTTTTTGTATCCACATCTTTCAAGAAATCTCTGATAATGTTACCACCGGCAACTAACTGTGTTCCTAAATCACTAATACAATATTGAGGGATCCCAAACTGGAAGCAATGAAGTTGTAAAGCTCTAAGAAATTCGTTGGTAGTCATATTTATGCAAACTTTCAGATTAACTGCTCTACTCCACATACAAGTTATGCACAATACATACACCTTTTGGCATTCATCTTTATCTCTCACTTTAAAGGGACCAAAATAGTCTAGGAATATATAGTTAAATGGTATATTGGGAGGATTTACCCTAAATTCACGGTAGGGACTTTGATTGATTTTTATGGGTAGTTCATTAAACCGACGACATATGACGCATTTCCTAAGAACCTTTTTAACTATTGAATAATAACTAGGAATCCAATACATTTTTCTTAGTTCGGCTAAGAGGGTATATACTCCAGCATGGGAGGTGGTTTCATGATAATGCTGAATGATGAGTTTGGTTAATTTGCTTTTCTTTGAGAGCAACAAAGGAAACTTATAAAAGGAATTTTCTTTCATGCGATCTAGTTTACTGCGTATTCTTAATAATCCTTCTTGGTCTACATAAACATTCAACTGGCCTACTATATTAGGCATTTCCTTTTGGCTGCCATGATTATTAAAAAATTTAAAAATCTCGGGGTATTCCATCCCCTGGTCTAATCTTATAAGGTGTTTGATAGCTGCTTCATGATTATTTAAATGCACCTGTACTCTTCCATTGTCAAATGGGAGGGGATTTTTCTCCTTGAGTCGAATTTTTAATTTATTGATGAATGTAAATACATATTGATATTTTTTAATTAATTTGGAAAACTGAGAATACCTTTTCAAGTCTTCAGGATACTGATTTCCTCCCTCCTGGTCAATGCCTATACCACAGTTGATTTGGTTGATACTTGGGGTAGAGTTTGAGCTTAAGGCTGGGGCAGGGATGGTTACTCTTAAAACTTCGAGGTTAGAATCAAACTTTCCTGACTTTAGGAAGTCTGGTCCTGTGAAATAATTGGACTTCTTTAACTGTTTTGGGGATAAACAGCGCGAGATGCAATCAGCGGGATTTTCAAACCCTGCTACAAATGAATAAGTTATGGACTTCCTTTCGCAGAGTTGGGCAATTCTATGCAGCCTATTTTGAACAAAGACTGAACGTTTTTGTAACTTTTCTCTTTTACATAAGTAAGAATCTAGCCAAGATAGTACTACTATGCTGTCTGAATAAACATGAAGTGAATCCACACGGATAGGATTTATGCAATGATTCCCACAGAGCTCACTATATAGGTCCAGAATACATTCCGTAGCTAGGGTAACACTCAACAACTCTAAAGTAGGAATGGATTTAGACTTCAATTGCGCATTCACTAAACGGTTTTTAGCAGAAATAAAACTAACTTTGTTGTCAGTCATACTTTGGATAAAGTTGACAGCCCCAAATATATCTTTACTGCTATCCGCGAATGTGATGAGTCGATATGTATCCTCTCTTTTGCCCACAAAGCGTTCTATTTCAGAAACTGGGGATGCATTGGCCTGCTTTACGATGTTCTTCCATTCTCGTATGTTATCTTCTGTTAAAGGCTGGTCCCAATCCAATTTTTTATTGCATTGCAAAGTATGAAGGAATAGTCGACTACGGTTAAGAAGGGGTCCATTGAAGGAAAACAAGTCGAACTGACTAGCTATAGAACTTAAGATCTTTCTCTTAGAATCGGCATTTAAGTCAAGTTGTATTGGTTTGGTACAAATAATATCCCTCTGGGTGTCCCATTGCAATCCTAACAACTTAACGATAGGAGTAGGTGTTTCTAAACCATTGTTGGTAATCAACTCAGTTACTTTGGGAGAATTAGAAATGAATTGTTGTAACCCAAACCCATAAGGTTGAAAGATTGAAGGAAGTGAGTTATAACCCCACAATACATCTTTTTCTGTATTATATGACAGAGCACAATTATCCATATATGAAAGTTGATAAATAATGCTTTTCAGATCCTGTACATCACTTTCATCATTCTCTGCATCCCGGATTAACATATAATATAGAGCTAGCATTAACAATGTAGGGGCACAACGAATACCAAAACACAGCCTAATATTTCGGTATCCTACAATGGAGAAATCTCCCTTTAACGGATTTCTAAACCAAAGAAATAGTAATCTGTTTTGATCTACCTCACTTAAGCCTATAGAATTAAATGCTTTCTTTAAGTCGAAGGCTAATAAAAACTTATTAAATCTCAACTGAATGAGGGAACTGGCAAGTTTGGGGTTAAGGTTAGGTCCAGAAAGGATGGCTTGATTATGTGATATAGTGACTTTATTGAACTCCCTTTCACAAAGATTAGAGAGAAAAACAACCCTGCATTTAGTAGTTTCCCTATCCAACTTAAAAACACCCATATGTGGAAGGAAACTGGCTTCTGGATGCTCCCTCAGAAAGTATTCAATGTCATCTATTCTCTCTATTATACCCTCCCTTTCCTGATCTCTAAACGCCTGCTCCATGAGGTTCAAATGGTCAGGTTTTCTTTTTAGTTTTTTCAGGTTAGAGTATAGGATCCTTTCCGCTAAATTTTTATTTTTTCCTAACAAATGTGAGGTTTGACTGTCCCAAAACAAAGGCATAATCAGTCTTCCAGTACTATCCCTCTTCAAATTTTGAAAAGTGAATTGGATTAAAGCATCATTTATTTCCGATGAATCCTCCTTGTACTCATTCACATCCAAGGATGTATATTTGATACACTGATTCTCTAACTCTTCACTAGTAGCCTTTAATAATTCTTCCTCATTTATTTCTCCATCATCGTCTAAAACTTGGAAACTTAAATTACACTCTATTCTCTCTTCATATAATTCATCTCCTAGATGAGTATGATGATTTGTTTCTACATAGGTAATGGCCTTGCACACCTTGGAGTATAAGTGGGGAACATCGGTGGGTGCTGACTCGCTTTCTGTGTTACAAGGAAGATATATTAAATCTTTAAGTATTTGAATACAATCACCCTTCAATATGATTCCTATGGGAGTCTTGGCATACAATGACTGTTTACTAAACAAGACATCTGTTTCAGGCATAAAGAATATGGACTGGGTGACTAGGATCAATTCTCCCATTAGTCAGTTTTTTATCAGTCAGATCATAACCCTTATCTATAAAGGTTTCTACAATCATGGGGAAATTTGGTAAGTCTAAAGTGATGGAAAGGGAAGGGATGCACAAGGCTTTAATCGTATATTTTCAGTTACCTAATCTCAATGGGATTTCGACCTATTTTAAGAGATAACTTTGTTTCTGATTGATCCCATTAATAGTTAAGCTAATTTTTTCTTTAAGAATTATAAAACCGAATTTCTCTGCCGTTTTAAATGACACCAAATTACTCTGACACTCTCCAACCTTTAGAATCCTCAACTCTTTTCCATTAGCATGAGCTGTAAATGTGGGGAGAATGGTTTTGATATGCATGTAGGCCTGAAGAGCTGACTCTTCTATAGTCACCAAACTGCTGGTAGTGCTGATCGGATTTGCACTATGGCCTTCACTTGGAGTATTGTTGTTATGACTATTACCACTATTATTTTTGTTTCTGGTTGGGCGGTTTCTATTATCTGAGCCATTCTTAGAGTTGTTTTGGCTGCACAAATAGGAAAAATGATGTTGTTTGCATTTTCTACATGCACTTCTAAACCTAAATCTACATTCAGAGGTAGGGTGTTCATTAGTGCATCTTGCACAGATATTAAATTTCCTAATTTCTTTCAATTTAGAGATAGGATCGGGAAAATTATTGCACTTATATATTAGATGGGAAGCATCCTTGGAATTCTTGGCACAAAGAATACATTTAAAAGGGTGAATATTTGCAGCATAAGAGGAAGTTACTTTGGTTTCATGTTTATAATTTTCTTGAGTTTTTTTTATTCATTAAGTACCTATCCGCTGCCTGAAACATATTCGTATCAGACATTTCAGTAAGAATTGGTCTGGAATTATTTGTAATGCTTATTAATATATTTTGGAACTTATCGTTTAAACCTCTCCAAAAGAAAAATTGTAAAAAATCATCCACACATAAATCTAGTTTTTTGGTTTTATGCATGAGGGTTCTCATTTCACCAATGTATGAATAGGGTTAAAAATTTGAAATGGGTAGGAGTTCATATAACCTTTTGATTAGTTTAGCCTTTTGAATTTCGGGTGAGGCCAAAACATTAATGAGGAGAGATTTTGCTCTATTATAACTCTCCTCAGCGGGCTCTAATGAATCTAATAATCTGAGGGCTGTTCCGGAAACCTGCTGTCTCAAAATGAGTAGCTTATCATAATCCGAATAGGGGTGTATACTAAGTGTGTTTTCTAATTGAGCAAAGAATGATGCGAGGTCTTCACCCTCCTCGCTGCTGAAGGTTGGCAAAGGGGCGGTAGCTCTTCTAAGGAGAGACCTACTCTCATCTACTTGGTTAGGAATAGGATTTTGGTTAGAACGGTCATTGTGGGTGGCGGGTGTACTAAGCATGGCAATGATTTCCTTACATTTACCTTTATACTCATCACATGAGTTGTATTCCTGCTCATAAGTATCTGCATCAAGCCCTTCAGCAAATTTAAGATTTTGAATTTGGTTATTAAGGGAGTCTAATACTTTTTCATAATCTTCTACAAGAGAATTTATTTTCTTTATTTCTACTGAAGAAGAGGGAAAATTTTGTTTGATTTTATTGAATTCGGTTGTGACTGATTTTCGTACATGTTTCCTTTTTTCAGTTAATACGCCTAAGCTAGCCATGGTGAAAGAGAAAACTTATAAAGTCGAACTAATAAAATATATATATCCCGTAGTTTTTATTTATTTATTGATTTATTTATTTAATTTTTTTTGGAAATGCAATTTTAGCTAAAATGTTAAAAAGAACTATTTATTTATTTATTTATTAATTTTTTGAATATACTAAACCCTTTGACAAAAATATTTTTATTTATTTATTTATTTATTTATTTATTTTTTTTTTTTTTTTTTTAAATTAACAAAACTTTGATAAAAAAAATTGAATGAGAAATGTTTTAAAAATAAATTTATCACGAGCTAATAAAAAATTTATTTATTTATTTTTTTGAATTACAAAATCTTATATGAACTTATACGAACAGTTTAAAAATAGTCTTCAATGAGCAGGCAAACAATATAAGTTTGTGGTATGGGAATTTCGCAAAAGTATATATATATGTTATATATTTTATTTTTATTTTTTTTTTTTTTTAAATTCAAAAGGTATATGTTTATATGTATAAGTCTTGAATAAAATTGTAGAAAAAATTAACTTTCACCCAAAAATATAAAATGCAAGAAATTTCGGAAAATTATTAAAAGTTTTTTTTTTTTTTAATAATGTACAAGTTTGCTTGAAAATTAAATTTTAAACCAAAAGACAAATGTAAATTATGGTTATGAGTTTCGTAAAATTATAACTATTAAAATTCGCAAAAAATTTGTGACAAAATTTTTTTTTGTAAATTCTCGCAGAATCCAATTTCCATCACCCCCAGATCCATCGTACTTATTTAGCGCCTAGCCCAGATCCTGGCAAGGTCGCCATGAACCGAATATTGAGGTTTTATGTACTAAATTAGCTTATTTTAATATAACATTACCATCTCAACTTAGTAAAAATAATTTGCAAAAAAAAAATGAAAAAGTAGATTCGGAAGGTTAAGAAAAAATATTTCTTAATCCTAGTTTAATAATAATAATAATAATAATAATAATAATAATAATAATAATAATAATAATAATAATAATGATAATGATAATAATAATAATAATAATAATGGATCAACTATACATCGAATCTGGGGGCTGGATGGTGATTGTGCTCTGGTAAAGTATTTTCATGAACCTCGAAATTCAGTTCCCCTGCGAAAAATGAACATTTATGAGTATGCAACTTGGCCTTGTGCATATGAAATTATTAGGTTAGAATGATAGATATAGCACAAAAAAGGGGGCTTCTAACTTCAATTCTGATGGTCACATATGCCAAATCAATGCCTATTTTTAACCTATAGATTTCTGCCCATACCTATACACTAGGGCAATATATATAGGAGAAATTGAATTTTCCCAGCGATAGTATGGGTAGCAATAGTTATAAATAGGTCTAAAAAGCTTTAATTTAAGATATGAAGCCCATCCAAGTTGGCCCCTTCAACTCCACAATTACCCTTCAGCTCTACTATTACCCTTCAGCTACCTTTCAATACTAAATCAATTTTATTTCCCATGAAACTAAATGAATTACTAATAAGGTAGTTTCGAATTAAGGAGCATGAAACCATGTAAGTCTAAGGCGCATATTATTTATAAGCCAACTCTAGTGAAGTAGAAGTATATATATATATATATGGTTATCCTATAAAGTAGGTATATTTTTTAAATGCTATTTACTACTATACATAAAATATTATTGAAATTGAGCAGGTTTATTTTTTGTCCAAGTGTTAGGCTATAACAGAAAGAGACAATGAACAGAAAAAAGATCTTTCTTACCTTGAAATATCTTTAATTAATTCAACTTTCTTAGTGAGCGCTGAAGTTCCTTTAATATGGCCTAGTAGTTATTTCGGCCGTTGTTACTAGAACTCCTCATACGAGGATCTGGGGATGGATTTGGATTCTGCGGGATTAACTATTAGTGTGAAGTCATTTATAATTCTATCTCACCATAAAAAATAACTAAAATTTTCTTGTTTTTATGATAAATTTTGGCCGGCCTAATTTTTCTCTGCCTTCGCTATTATAGGTCTGCGTCGAAAAAAAATCTGCACATTGCCTTCTCCTCGTGGGGAGATTTTTCGTCTGTTGGGGTCATAAAAGTTGCCACTTTTTGGAGAATTTTTTTTTTTTTTCTAGTGAAATTGCTTTGATTTAAAGCTTTTTTGAAGATGGAGAGCTATAGGGTAGAAAGATTAATTTTCCTAACCATTATCTCTTTCTTCAAAGTTAAATATTAAAACTGAGAAATCATTAGGTAATAAAAATCTAAACTAAAAATTTAATAAAAATTTTTTAATATATTTAAGAGACTTATTTACTCCTACTTTTATTAGAGTTGGCTTATATAAATTTTAAGAATGATTATTTTCACTATTTGGCAGAAGAAATATAACTGATTGTTAAAGGTTCGAAAAAATAGAAAAACTAAGCAGGTTGATGTCTTTATATATGTTATTGGATCTGTAGATTTCGAAAATAATGGTTTCAGAACCACGCTGAAAAATAAATAAATAAATAAATAACAAATAAACAACAAATTACTTACACTTTTTATGTTTATAATTTATGTTTTTACATACTCTAAAAGCAGTAAATCAGTAAACTCAACACCATCCAGCCCCTTTCTCGTTACTCCTTCCTGTTCAGTATTAAAATTCATTGATCTATTGACATGGTCACTTACTAAAATTCTTTCCTGTTTTACACTTAAAAATCACTAAACAGCCAGCACTGGTCTCTCCTGACATCTGGGATCTATTGATCTGTTGATTATGCGTCTGTTTGAAAGTACGCTGACATAAAAATGTTTATACAAACACAATCAATATGTCAACGCAACAAAGTTTTCTCACATTACCGTGTCCATTTGCCTGATCCTATCATATTAACGACAAAGCGCTCGACATCTTAAACAGAATAAACGGTTAACGCCAACAAAGTTCCCACACTTAAACAGTGCACTGCGATAAGCAAGACGCGTATCATACTCGTTATTTTCGTCAAGCATACCTCTAACATAATAATGTTAACATTAACACAGCAATATTTAACAAAAATTTATCACAAAATTGGTTAACCATCATACTGATCAACGAATATATCCTAACGTAACAAAGCAACATAACGCAACATGAAACTAAGAAATAATGTACAAAGACAAATGTGACACATCTTAAGCAAGAAGAAGAGTCAACATTAACAGTTCCACACTCTTAAACAGTAAAGTAACAAAACACGGCACACAAAACGTAACCACTTCTACTTCTTTTTTTTTTCACATATTCTTGATTGTTATTAACGTTAACCTTACCCTGACACTGTAACATCACATTAATAAAGCTTACTAGCATCATATCTGAACCATGAATATAACCCCAACGACAAACCTAACACATCTTAAACAGAATAAACCGTTAACAAAGTTTCACCCTTAACTACAGTAAAGTAACTAACATAATATCCAAAAACGTAACTTATTCACACTTTTGTCAAGCATGTCTCTAAAACATTAATCTTACAATGACACAGTAACATTTAGCAAAATTCACTATAACTATGCGTAATTACTTAGCACAGACCAACGAAAGTGGCGTTAACGTAACAAAGTTTACATATTAATACCGTAACATGATCAGAACTAAGAATATAGTATATTACGACAAGCCTGGACACATCTTAAGCAAGAATAAACTGGTAACATCAAAAAGCCCAACTTATCAACAGTAAAAGAGCCAATAAAGGAACATATGCAGGAAGTAAAACAAGTTTATTATAACATATAATTTTCAATAAAAGTGTTATATAAATACATTAACCCCTAACTCCGTAATTAGGTAAGTCTATTTTGAGTTATTAATTCATCTAATCCAGAGAACATAGGATCTAAGTTGGGGTAATGTTCTATATCTTCTAAAGATTCAAGCAACACCCTTGAAAGGATAAGCATGGGCTGGCCTTCAGTAACATTAAACCATTTTTCTGCATATCTCATCAGCACTCATTCTCTCATACAAGAGAGAAGTAAACTCTTCCAAGCTGATAGTTATTAAAGCATTCCTGTATACTGCATTATACGGGAAACCACATGTTTCGATGTAAATATCATAGATTACACCATGTGCTATATGTATTATGTCTTCAAGTATAACATAGTTAAGATGTGATGTTAATTGGTTTTTTATTTTAAGCAATGCTAATATTTTCAGAGGTTCGAACTGTGAAACCTATACATGTGCGATAGAAGGTCACAATAATCGGCGGTTGCGTACATCAAGGGTTTTATTATCGTCACACGACGAGACACAACGTCTATTCTACTAGAACCACTTATGTTGTCTTCCAGTTAGATATTTCACTAAACGTCCATTGGATAACAAACACTTATCCTCTATCCATGCAGCAGCGATATCAATAATCTTGATGAATCATCAGCACAAACGAATGTGGTCTATTGGTTTAGTCCTTGGCAGAAATAAGGCTAAACGTAACGACAGCCATTTGGTTTACGATTAAACATAATGACACATCATTGGGAATAACGAAGCTCTTCGTGATGATATCAACAACGGTGATAGAGAGATGTCATATCATAATCATAATGATACTTGAAATAAAGGTATATAACTTAACAGGTAGTTTATTTCAACCACTGAAGAAATAGTAAACATGACACTAATCAGCCATGGCAGCTTTGCGGTGGCAGTATCTGGATACTATCACACACACAATAACAACAACAATATCAACAAACAACAACAACAACAATACATCAATGGTCGGTCATCAATTAACAATAACATAGTATATTAATGATCGCGCGTTATCGTCACATAGCCATTAATAAAGTTAATATAGCATACAATAGAACTGCAGCAGATAATGGCCTAATAACACTCGGTCGCCATTAACATAACAAAAGCCCGTGATTTAACACTGCGCGCAGTTGTACAGCGTACGCCAAAATGTACCTACTTCACACTTACAAAATGAAAGCTCTTATACAACCTGCGAATATAGTTAACATTACACGTTTTCCGTCATAATCATAGCGAACTAAGAAAAGGCCACGACAGTCCTAACACAATCTCACAGCACTGAGCCAGTCAGCTAACATTAACGCGCCCACTAACATATCAGTAAAAATCAGCATTGCATACAAACGGTCGCTCATACTTTTACGAAAGTTCTTTGATATTGACTTGACTTGAATATAGCAAAAGAGCGTGCAAATCAAAAGTTATCAATAAAGCAATATGTCATACCTGAATCAAATGCAACCCAACAGTACAATCGTGTTAACATCCCAAATTTCACACAAAGGTACGCAGCTAACAGATCAGCGCGGTACACATATAGCCTACGTACAACGCAACAGAAATATCTACCAGCCGGCTCCTAGCCACACCCATCATGGACGAACTATGAATTCGACACTATCGTCATCAATAACTGAATAAATATTTTAACCATGAATAGATTATTGGCGTACTTAGCAAATTGATATCAACAACAGTGCAACATCATCGCCGTTAACACAGGGTTTACAGTCTCATTTTCTGTAAATCAGCGCATTCACAGTCAGCAGTAATAGGCTTAACATAACGCCTCTAATCCTGTGACAAACAGTTAATGCTGCAGTATCAGCGGCACACGAATTTCGAGAAAACCCGAAAGGCGTGAATCCGAGCAGGGGATCACCTTCGACTGCAAGCGGGCATTACTTCTCGAAGCGAGGGGTAGTTCGCCCATCCGCCCCTTTCGCACAGTTCAAAATGATTTGTAGCGTATCAGCAGAGTCGCTTGAGTTATGTTGCTGTGTGCCTTCTGGATCACCCGCGCCACACCCATCTCGGAACTGAACCTGGTGTAAGGGTTACATATAAGATTAACGCTAAGAGCAAAGACCTTAGCACTTACACCCCTTCAGGGTACAGTGCGATGGGCCTCATGCATCTCTCTGGGGTGATCTCCAAGTAGTGCTAACAGTGCTACAACGCTATCAAATCGACTCTGTATGATGCCCTTCTACCAAATCTATCAATTTTGAACTGATATTTTCTGAAAGGGGGCGGGCCGGTTGAGGGTTTTACCTTTCCTTCTGGTAGGTAATGCCCAGCTTACACTCTTGTCGGGGTGATCCCTCTCAGGATTCACACCCTTTCGAAGCGCATCCCATTGGGTTTTCTCGGGAGGTGGTGTTGCTTTAGATACTCTTGATTAAAGCTGTTTATTTGTAAGTTAGGTACGTTATGTTAAGTATTGCTATGACTGTGTGAAATTAACACTGATTTACTAGAGAAATGATGAGTTTTGTAAGATATTACTGTGTTAACTGACGATGATGTGTTAGAAACGCGGGCCTTGGTTAAGATTTTGTTGAGTAATGTTAGGTTTGCCTAAGAATTTTGCTAATGTCTACGTTTATTCATAGTTCAAATGATGTTATACTCGAGACGATGACACTTTGATATAGTGTCAATTCATAGTTCAAGATGCCGGTATCTTTGATAGATTGGTAACTTTTTTAAGGGTATTTGTTAGATGATACGTCTTTTCCTGTTGCTGATATGCGGCGAAAGTGGGAACATATTGTGTATTGTATGATCTGTTAGCTACTTTACCTTTGGTAAGTAGGGAATTTTCAGGATGTTAGCTGATTATTCATGCATGAGGTATGTTAGGTTTGCATTTGTACATTATATTCTTAGTTCAGGTTGTACATGTTAGCTTTATTGATGCTAAACTTTGTTGCGTAAGCATATATTCACTGAATAGTATATAAAGAACTTATTAAAAGTATGAATAGGTTACGTTTTGTATGCAATGCTAGTTACTTTACTGATGTTAAGTGTGGAACTTTGTTAATGTTAGCTGTTTATTAGTGCGTAAGTTGTGTTAGGTTTGTCATTGTACATTATTTTCTTAGTTCATATGATGCTATGTTAGGTTTATTATTGTGAAAACATTGTAATGTTAGCCTATATTCGCAGGTTAGTATATAAAGAACTCATTTTTGTGTTATGTTTATCCGAAATGATACTCGAAATGCTACGTAAATCAATAGTGTTAATGTAAAATTAACAATGATATGTTAGAGATATGTTTGAAAAAAGTGTGAATAGGTTACGTTTTGTACGCTGTACTAACTACTTTAGTGTTGTTAAGTATGGAACTTTGTTAACGTTAGTAGTTTATTCGGGGGTGAGGTGCGTTAGGTTTTGTCATTGCACCTTATATTCTTAGTTCTGGTAATGCTTTGTAGCTTTATTAATGTGAAACAATGTGACGTTAGCATATATTCGCGGTTGGTATATAAAGAACTTATTTTTGTACTATGTTATTGTTGTTGTTGTTGTTGTTGTTGTTGTTGTTGATGTCTAACGAGAATATATACCCCTTTTGAACTGCTATGGTTCGTTCGTGCGTTGTGTTCTTGTTTACTTTCTTCTGATTGGTTGAAAGAAAGAAGCTTCCATCTATAAGGGTTGTTTGCTTATATTTCCTAGCTGCATGCCATTTTTCTGCTATACTAAATGATGATGATCTCCTCCCATTCTGCTACCCGTTGTTGATATCATCAATGAAGAGCTTCGTTATTCCCAATGATGTGTCATTTATATTTAATCGTAAACCAAATGGCTGTCGTTACGTTGCTTGTATTTCTGCCAAAGGGTTAAATAATAGACCTTTATTCGTTTGTGCTGATGGATTCATCAAGATTATCGATATCGCTGCTGCATGGATAGAGGATAAGTGTTTGTTATCCGAAAGATCAACGTTTAGTGAAATATCTAACTGGGAAGACAACATAAGTGGTTCTAGTAGAATAGACGTTGTGTTCTCGCCGTGTGACACGATATTAAACCCTTGATGTACGCCACTACTGGAAACCCACCGATTGTGTGACCTTCCATCGCACATGTATAGGTTTCGTGGTTCGAACACCTGAAATATTACAGCATTGCTTAAAATAAAACGAATTAACATCGCATCTTAACGATGCTGACATACTTGAGGACATCATATAGCACATACATGGTGTAATCTATGATATTTACATCGAAACATGTGCTCTCGTATAATGCAGTATGTTGTAGAATGCTTTTTAATAACTATCAGCTTGAGAGCGATTTTTAAAGGCGAGAGAATGAGGCTGCTGAATCAAATGATGTTGAAAAATGGTTTAGTGTTGCTGAAGGCCTTTATACTTACATCCTTTCAAAGGGTGTTGAATCTTTAGAGAGATATATAGAACGTACCCAACTTGAATCCTATGTTCTCTGATTAGATGAATCAATATATTTAAAATAAACTTATGTTTTTATGTATTTATATGTTTTTATGTATTTATATAACCCACTTTTCAATGAAAATTATATGTTATAAAAATGAAAACTTGTTTTACTTCCTGCATATGTTCGCTTTATTGGCTCTTTTACTGTTGATAAGTTGGGACTTTTGTTAATGTTATCAGTTTATTCTTGCTTAAGATGTGTCAGGCTTGTCGTAATATACTATATTCTTAGTTCTGATCATGTTACGATGGTTTCTTAATGTGTAAAACTTTGTTACGTTAGCATACTTCTGTTGGTCTGTGTGATAAT
>JABUQX010105197.1:15000-33249 GCA_015478945.1 Trachelipus rathkii | reverse complement strand
CCCAGCAAATAGGTTACAAACATAACAAGAAGTTTTATCCAAACACTTATAACAAAAATGACAAAAGTTTTATCCAAACATAACAAAAATAAAGTTCTTTGAATAAAATATCTTGGTAAAGTGTAATAGTTTACCGAATTTAAAGCAGTAAATCAGTAAATCAAATCACCCGTCCCCTCCCTGCCCCTCCCTACCCATCCTGTCCATGTCCTTTTGATCTTTCGATCTAATGATTCAGGTCACATATCGAGTACCATTACGGTTAAACATAGTACAAAAATAAGTTCTTTATATACTAACCAACGAATATATGCTAACGTAACATTGTTTTCACATTAATAAAGCTAACATAGCATTACCAGAACTAAGAATATAATGTACAATGACAAAACCTAACACACCTTACACACGAATAAACTACTAACATTAACAAAGTTCCACACTTAACAACACTAAAGTACCTAGCACAGCATACAAAACGTAACCTATTCACACTTTTTCAGGTATATCTCTAACATATCATTATTAATTTTACATTAACTTGTTAATACATTTCGAGTATCATTTCGGATAAACATAGCACAAAAATGAGTTCTTTTTATACTAACCAGCGATTTAAGGATTAAATAACAATGTTTTCACTAAAATAAAACTAACATAGCGTCATCTGGAAAATAATGTACAACGACAAACTTAGCACAACACGCTAATAAACAGTTAACATTAACAAGCTCACATAACACCAGTAAAGTAACTACCATTGCGTACAAAACGCGAAACCTATTCATACTTTTTTCAAGCATATCTCTAACATATTAACGTTAATCTTTTACATTGACACATTAATATTTAACAAAAATTTATCATAACCATGTCTAATTATCATACAGACTAACGAACAACTGTGAACATAACAAAGTTTTACCCTAAACATAACATAAAAATAAGTTCTTTGAATAAAAATATCATAGTAAAGTGTACTACTTTACCGAATTTAAAGCAATAAATCCGGTAAATCAGTAAATCAAACCACCGTCTCCGCTCCGACCCATCCCCTACCCTCCCACCATGACCTTTGATCTATTGATCTAATGATTAAGGTCACATTTTGAGCATCATTTGACTAAACATATGCCTACAAAAATAAGTTTTTTTATATACTAACCATCGAATACATGCTAACACGTAACAGAGTTTTTACATTAATAAATCTAACATAACATAAACTAAGAATAAAATGTACAACGACAAACTAACACACCTTACGTGCTAATAAACTACTAACATTAACAAGGTTCCGCATAACAACGGTAAAGTACCTAACACTTCTTACAAAACGTAACCTATTTCCCACTTTTTTTCAAGCATATCTCTAACATATTGTTAATTTACATTAACATCGTAATATTAAAAAATTTAGTATAACCCTGTCTAATCATCTTACTGACAACGAATATAATGCTAACGTTCGAATTTTTAACATCAACTTCGTAATATTTTACAAAAATTCATCACAACCTCGTCTAATATCATAATCCCCAACGAATAATTGCAAAAACAACAAAGTTTTATCCAACCATAACATAAAAATAACAATTTTATCCTGACATAGCATAAAAAATAAGTTCTTTGAATAAAATATCACAGTAAAGGTCTATAGTTTACTGATTTTAAGGCATTAATCCAGTAAATCAAACCATCCAACTCAGCAGTCCCCTACCCATCTGTCCAACCATGATCTATTGAACTATTGATCTAAGTCATATTTCGAGTAGCATTTTGGATAAACATAACATAAAAATAAGGTTCTTTATATACTGACCTACAAATATATGCTTACACAACAAAGTTTTAGCATAATAACATATCACTTAGCCTGAACTAAGAATATAATGTACAAATGCAAACCCAACAACATACCTCGCGTATGAATAACCCGCTAACATCCTGAAAATTCCTACTTATCAAAGGTAAAGTACCTAACAGGTCATACAATACTCGACATGTTACCCACTTTCAGCTTTTATTTCAGCAACAGGTAAAGAACGTATTATCTAACAATTCCCTTAAAAAAGAGGCCAATCTATCAAAGATACCTGCATCTTGAACTATGAATTGACACTATCTTCATCAAGTGTCACTCGTATAAAGTATAACATCGACGAACTATGAATAAGCGTAGACATTAGCAAAATTCTCGGGCAAACCTAACATTACTCAACAAAATCTTAACATAGGCTCACGTTTCTAACATATCATCGCCAGTTAACACAGTAATATCTTACAAAACTCATCATTTCTCTAACAAATCAGTGTTAATTTCACTCAGTCTTAGTAATATTTAACATAACGTACCTAACACGAATAAACAGCTTTCATTAACCAAAGAGTATCTAAACAACACATGTCACCTCCCGAGAAGCAATGGGATGCCTTGAAAGGGTGTGAATCACAGAGGGGATCACCCGAAGGGAGTGTAAGCGGGTTTTTAGGTGCAGCGGAGCTGAGACCATCCACTCGGAGGGGTAAGGCACTTACACCCCTTCCCGGGGTGATCCTTCAGGTTGCACCCTTTCAGAGGCGCATCAATCGAGAAAATGTTAACAGATGGTGGCGCAGGATTAGAGCACGTTATGTTAACGCGTGTGAAACAATGCACTGACTGCTAGGCTGTGATGAGTTTTTAAGATGGCTGCTGGTGCTATGTACGCTCGCTGGATTAAGCGTGGTGGCCCTGCCCATTGAAGGTAGTGTCTCTGCTGATAGACCAGCAAGGGAATTTAACTTGACGCTGAAATGGAAAAATGAGGAACATGTCGTAACCAGCGCTTTGCTGATAAGCGAAATTTTTCAGGATGTTGCTGTATGTTGGGACTGCATTTGTATTGCATTCAGGGCCTTGATATGTTATTGACTAAAGCGTGCGTCAGCCTTGCAAGGCTTTATTTTCTGTTATGTTTGCGCCAAAATGACCTTGCCGTGACTTGGATCAAATCAGTCGCCAAGCGGTGGATGGGTAGAACTGCTGGATTGAATGGTTGTTTACTGTTTACTGCAAATCAGTAAACTATGGACGCACTGTGACTATTTATTCAAAGAACTTTGCCTGTCGCGTGATGATCCATGATTGGTTGTCTTTACTGACCAATGGATAGGCTACTGATATTTGGTCAATTTTTGTTAGCTATATTACGGTTGATGATGCGAGTTCGTTATTAGATTGTCATATGATATGGATTATACAGGCCTGATTGCGCCATAACCCGTGTTGTGTAAAAATTGGCACAATAACCCATGAGATTGGCGGCAAAAGTGGCGGGCTGGTGGTAACACGGGTGTTAGTTGCGCCGTTGTTAGTGCGGAGACTTTGTTATGACAGCGTACGGCAATATTGCTCAGGCCAGATTTTGTCGTTATACATTATTTATTGGATTCAGGTGCCATGTTATGTTAGACTATTAATGTAAACTTTCTGTTACGATCCAGCATGACCGATGGTTATCATATAAAAAACATTTTGTGTTATGTTGTCAGCGATACTCAGCACTGGCATTGGCCGATCAATAGATCAAAAGATCGTAATGAATTGGATAGTGATTTGATTTACTGATTTTGTTTATTCTTTAAATGGCAAGTGGTACACTTTATTTTATTCAGGCATTTGTTATGTTTAGAGGTAAAAGCTTTGTTATGTTACAGTTATTTAAATCGATCTGTTGACAATGGTGAACGTGGTTGTGATGAGCCTGTTATATTCAATGTGTTCATCTTCCAGAGTAACGACCAACCAGAAAGGTAATAACTGAAGCGCCCGTAATTGGAACCGTTTTAACGCAGCCTGTTATGTGTGTTAGAAATTTGATGGATCGCACCGACCGACACTTAGCAGTTTATAGCGACATGTTAGCATTATAATGAAAACATTATGATTGCGCTGATAAACTGTTCATGCTAGAAACTCATTTTATAATCTATTGTGATGCTCGAAATAACAGGCATAAATCAACAGTGTATGTAGAGTAACAATGACCTTATTAAGTATGCCTGAAAAAAGTGACGAATAGTCGTTTTATGCTAAGTACTGAGTGTTGTTAGATGACGGAACTGTTGTGTGTGAACATTTAAATTGATAGCCAAATATGGCCAGATTTTGTCATTGTGTATATTCTTGGTTTTATTATGTTAGCAGCCAATGTGGCTGTGTCGCCTGTGACCAGTTAGCGCAAGAGGCAACATGTTTGGCCGCCAATATTACTCGATGCGACCCTGAGTATCATTAGACATCAGCCCAAGAACCCATGGTACAGAGATGAGGCAGAAGAAGTTCGGAAGTTTGGGCAATTGGAGGCCCCACTGTTGCCATTCAGTGAAGCCTAGATAGCTGACCAGAAAACAATGTTGGATAAATTTGTCACGGCCCCATGTTATGTTTGGATAGCTACTGATCCCATGTTCACCCTGCTAAGGGATTATATTTTATTTTAATGTAAAATTAACATTGTTATGTTAGGGATATGCTTGAGAAAGTGTGAGATAGTTACGTTTGAATGTTATGTTGATTACTTTACTGTTGTTAAGGGTGAAACTTTGTTAACGTTGACAGTTTATTCTGTTTAAGATATGTTAGGTTTGTCTTTGTACATTATTTTCTTAGTTCATGTTACGCCGTGTTAGTTTTATTGATGTGGAAACCTTATTATGTTAGGTATATTCGTTAGATCATTTATGATAATTAGCAATTGATAAATTTTTTGCTAAAGTATTGCACTGTGTCAGTGTGAGTTAACGATAATATGTTAGAGATATGCTTGAAAAGTATGAATAGGTTACGTTTGCTCAATGTTAGTTACTTTAGTGGTGTTAAGTGTGGAACTTTGTTAATGTTAACAGTTCATTTGTAGGTTGTGTTAGGTTTGTCTTTGTACATTATTTTCTTAGTTCATGTTACACCATGTTAGCTTTATTGATGTGGAAACCTTATTATGTTAGAGTATATTCGTTGATCAGTATGATAGTTAACCAATGTTGTGATAAATTTTTGTTAAATATTACCATGTTAATGTAAAATTAACATTGTTATGTTAGAGATATGCTTGACAAAGTGTGAATAGGGTACGTCTTTAGATGTTATGCTAGTTACTTTAGTGTTGTTAAGTGTGGAACTTTGTTAATGTTAGTAGTTTATTCGTGTGTAAGGTGTGTTAGTTTTTGTCATTGTGTATTATATTCTTAGTTTAGATGATGCTAAGTAAGTTTTATTAATGTGAAAACTTTGTTACGTCAACATATATTGATTGATCTTTGTATAAAGAACTTGATTTTATGTTATGTTTATCCAAAATGATACTCGAAAAGTGACTTGAATCAATAGATCAATAGATCACAACTGGACTGGTAGGTGGTTGGATGGTAGTTGGACAGTGGTTTGATTTACTGCTTTAGGGTATGTAAAACGTTACAATTTTAGTAAAAATATGACCTTAATCAATAGATCAATAGATCAATAGACCAGGGACAGACAGGAGGGAGATGGGATGGTGGCTGGTTGGTGGTTTGATTTACTGATTTACTGCTTTAGGGTATGTAAAACGTTACAATTTTAGTAAAAAATATGACCTTAATCAATAGATCAATAGATCACAACTGGACTGGTAGGTGGGTGGATGGTAGTTGGATGGGGTTTGATTTAGTGATTTACTGCTTTAGGGTATGTAAAACGTTACAATTTTAGTAAAAATTTGACCTTAATCAATAGATCAATAGATCACAGATGGTCAGGAGGGAGGTTGGATAGTGGTTTGATTTAGTGATTTACTGCTTTAGGGTATGTAAAACGTTACAATTTTAGTAAAAATTTGACCTTAATCAATAGATCAATAGATCACAGATGGTCAGGAGGGAGGTTGGATGGTGGTTTGATTTAGTGATTTACTGCTTTAGGGTATGTAAAAACGTAAATTTGTAAGTTATAAACAAAAAGAATAAGAAATTTTATTTATTTATTTATTTTATTTAATTTTTTCTTGATGGTTCTGAAACCATTATTTTCGAAATCTACAGATCCAATAACATATATAAAGACACCAACATTGTTGTTTACATACGAATGTTTAATAACAAAGCTTTATAACCGCTCCAGCACCGAGAGGTGTCTGTGCCTACTCCTCCTACTCCTCCTTCCTCAATCTTCTTCCTTCTTCCTTCCTCCTTTATACCTCCTTCTTCCTTTCTTCTTTCCTCCTCCTTCCTCTGTTTTGCATTCCATGCATTTCTTCTTCTTTTTTTCAAACTGGGGACCCCCCTCCGGTGGGGTCCCTGGACTCCGAAGCCGAATCCAGCTCTCTCAACTCCGTCTCCCGACTCAAACTCCTCTACCCAAGTTTCAATCTTCGTCAATATTTAATGTATGAATGGGGTAGGGTCCCCCCTTACGGGGGGAGACGCAGGGGTACGTAATCTCGTCTACGATGAGCTTACACATCATCATATAACCATCTCAAATTTTAACTTAATATGATAACTCTAACCCATGCCAGATATATACTTGGACTACCGAAGACCGGATGCGAAGGGCCAACCCACGGCCGGAAGGCAAAGTCGGGTGCGTAAAAAACGATTCCTTACAGGAATCGTTTTTCGACTCAGATTCGATTTCCTTCGGAAATCGAATCTTCGACGTAATAATAATAATAATAATAATAATAATAATAATAATAATAATAATAATAATAATAATAATAATAATAATAATAATAATAATAATAATAATAATAATAATAATAATAATAATAATAATAATGTGTATGTGTATGCGCACGCGCTCGCGCGCTGACGTAATCTCGTCTGTGACGAGATTACGTCATCACGCTCGAGCGCAACTCTCTCGTTGGGATGCTCAATCTCGGGTTTGGAAAGCCAAAAGGGCATAAACGCGGGCGTAGCGGCTACGCTCTCGGGGGTGACCCCCCTCTATATACATCCTAGAGACTTGAAATTTACACGGTTTCGAGCTTATCCCATACATAGATTATATTCCAAGTTTCAGACCTATACCTCTTATACTTTTTGAGAAAAAGCGGTCGGTCCGGGAGTGACAATCACTACTATATATATATATATATATATATATATATATATATATATATATATATATATATATATATATATATATATATATATCTGCTACTATATATGCTATATATATATATAACATATAACATATATATATATATTAAGCTTACAACTACTTCTAATGAACTTAGCAAAACTTAGTAACCTAACTGGTAGATAATGATGGCCCCTAACCTTTATCACGATTACTATTGCCATAAAACTAGCTAACAGCACCCTTTGATCCCACTATGCCGTAAACTAGCCCTAACCTTTTCTGCTGCACTGTGCCCGATACTTGCTTTGACCTTTAGAGATTCACTGTTCCTTAAATCGCACTCTTTTCTTTACTAATCCACTGTGCCGTAAACTAGCTAACCTTTTTGACTATGGGCATTACAATAAATGTAAATTTTTCCCCCAACTATTACTATGAACATTTCTTTTAATGTTTCTCATCTCTTTACTGGTGAAATTAAGTTCAACTGTTGTAAGAAAGCTTGTTAACTCCAATCATTTATATCAAATATATCACTGACATTAATTTCTGAACTTTACACTCAGACGTACACTAAACACGTCCGGCGACTATAAACTTTCTAACGATACTGAAGCGAGTTTTGTGAATATTTTCATATTTATTACAAATAATCGATTTATTTTTTAAAATATCATATATTATCGTTCATTCCCATAAAATATCGAATGGACTTTTTGGTGCTGGCGAAATATAACATTAAACATATATGTATATATCTATAATAAAAACAACTGTTATATACATATATATTTATATATAGCTACATATATAAATACACACACTTACTATCTTTACTGCACCCTATATATATATATATATATCTAAACTCTTATTAAAGGGGAGACTAGAATTATGCAAAAAGTAACCTTCAGGATAAATTCTGTACTGTTTACGAAACTAAAGAAACATACGAAAAAATTACAATTAGTATTGTAAATGCTACAATTTTTACCACAAATGCAAGTTATATTTGTATTATTTATAATACTGTAGAAAATATAATATAATTTTTATTTGAAATTGAAAATCTGTTAAAATACAACGTAAAACTAAATATTTGAAACTAGCCTAGGTCAACGAAAAAAACGCACACTTTGAGCAAAATAGCTTCATTAAAATAACAAGTCTGAATAACTAATTATTTAATTAAATGATTATTTAAATTGGTAATTATTTAGTATTGGTGACTTGAGTTCACGTACATAGTATATTAAAATCATAAACATTTCATTTACAAAAATGGTTTTAAAAAATTATTTGAAGTTTTCGCATTTGAGTTTATTTCGAGTTAATATTTTCACTAAAAGTATCATTAAACTCTGAAAATCATAATTCGTTTTGCTTCCAGTTGGTGGATAGAATCTTCAAAATGCGTTTCATGTATGGAAATACATCAGTATCGATATTTTTATAATCGATTTTTACTTGTTTTAGAGAGGAATCGATAATATGAACAAGGTGGCCATGTCAAAATAATAATCAAAAGCAAGTGAAAAGAATTTGTAAAATAATATTTTGTGTATATATTAAAAAAATACAATATATACATAAATAAAATTTATATAAATTTAATATATATATATATATATATATATATATATATATATATATATATATATATATATATATATATATATATACTCTTTCTACTCTTTATATATAATATATATATATATATAACATATATATATATATATATATATATAACAGCCCGTAGGGAGATAAATGACAGGGAACAGATGGGGGATGTTTTCCATACCCGTAGAAGGTGGAGGAACTACACGCGACACCCAAATATACCAGAGCAGGGGTTGGAGACCCATGGCAGAGGGAAATAAATCTACCACTTACTGTTTTATTAGGCTAGAACCAGGACTCTCTATCAGGGGCATTATATAGATTATTGGTGAAGTTTTTCAGTATATTTAAAACTTCAATAGTTGCCCCCAAAGGTGAAATACTAAATAACAGAACAGTTCTCCTCAGGCTTTCCAGAAGACATGAAGTTTGGATATTTCACTCTCCAGGGAGGAGGTCTAAATTAGCTCTTTGTTTTGGTGCATCAACGGAAGTTCCACTAAAAGCACTCCCTCCACAAAGGTGTGGAGAGCATCTTTATCTAGTACGTCAAACAGGGCCACCTCAAATAGAGATGTGATATATATATGTATATATATAATATGTATCTTACTCTCTTTCTATATATATATATATATATAACATATATATATATATATACTCTTCTCTCATATATATATCATATATATCTCATCACTCTCTCATTAATGACTCAAATCTTTCACTGAACTGGGCCCAAATTGAATCTAACTGGAGCTCCACAGCTTTGTTTTTCAGCAGTATCAGGAAGTATATGCTAGTACGATCTTAGTTTTTTTATATATACTCATATATATCATATGTATACCATATATCTCTATACCATGCTCTCTTTTTTATTTTATATATCTTTCTATATCATATATATCTTGCCTTATATATATAATGTTAGTTCTTATAGAGAAAAATTATTTTAATGCTTTTTATATTTTATTTATTAGAAGAAATTCAGTTTTACAATTTTTTCATGTAAAGGTATTTGTAGAAAATTAGATATTTGACAAATCAAAGACTAAAATTATCAGATTATCAGGAAAGAAACATATTAATCTTCAATCAGTACTGTAAAAAATCAGACATGACAAATCATTAACAATTATCACCAAGGAAAATAACGATTCTAGTTTTTGGACATTAAATACCTCTTGTGCCTTAGCTTCAGTGCATTATCTTTGAAAGTCATAAAAAGAACTTTAAAATGTTTTTGTAATTTTATCAAATAAATAATTTATAAGTACTAACTATACCTATATACATGACAAGTCATGATACAGAAATAATTATAGTGAAATTAATTTATAAATGTATTATTAACATACCAATTCTCAACAAATCTTATCTTTGTGTTTTATTAATGGAAAAAGATCTTAGTCTATAATTTACAGAACTTTAACAAAATCAGATTGTGGCATCTCTTTGCCAAAGGTGTTGAGATCTATATATGGACTTTCAAACTTCTAATTTTTGCCTATTAGGCACAAAAGAAATTCGTTTGCAGTTAGCACTTGTATGGCATCTTATAAAAGATAAGTGTTGGTAACTAAATGTAAAGGACTGTGGTTATCAGAAAAATGTTATTATAGTCAGATAGTAAAGAATCAGGAAAAGAAACATCGACAGTGACTCCCTAAAGTAAAATTTAAGTACTGTAACATTTTTATAATCACATAGAATCAATCTTAAAAGAAAAAAAAATTTTTGTTCTTTATGCGAAAGCATACCTTTGTTTATGGCTCCATTAACTCATGATATTATGAACTAAATGAACACTGCTCCACCCTCTGGTATTGGTATTCTGAGTTTTTTTTTCTAGTCTATCCTATTAGGAAGATTTATAAAAATTATAAATCTTTAATATTTGATAAAGGATATTACTATTGCTTTAGTATAAATAAAATAATTCACTATCTTTGCAATTGAAATACTATTTATATATTTATAGTTATATTCTTTATATTACCATTTATATTTTATATTATGTATGTTACATTTATATTTTTATTCTATATTACTCTATTATATTGTATTTTCTATTTATATTATTCATTTATATTCATATTTTATAATTTATATTTTATATTTTTTTATTTCTGTTTATATTTTATATTTTATATCTTATTATATATAAACTTCTTTTTCTATATATATATACTATACTATATACTGTACCTATATATATATATATAACTATTCATATATATCTTCTTTTCTATATATATATTTCTATACATATATATATATCTTACCATATTATATATATATCTCTACATATACCTCTTTATATATATATCACAGCATCATATATATATACTCATATATGTATATATATATATCTTTATATATATCATATATACATCTCATATATATATATATATCATATATATATATAGTAGTGCCTGTATATAACCCTTACATATTTTCTTTGACACACCTCTGTTTTAAAAACTACATCACATCAATATATTAATATAATTTGCAGCGTCGTATTGAGTCAACCCTCTCCAATATAAAGTCAATTAATCAATCTGGTTTAATAGTTACCTTAGTAGCTTTCTTTGGACAAGAACAGAGAAGAAAAGATATTAAGTTACATTTAGCTCCGATTTTCATTACGAAGTGAGTTGGTTTTTAAGATTTAACTTTTTGTACTGATGGTTGGTTTAAAATCTGACGAGAGATATTGCTTTGTATCTGGTATATTCTAATTTTGTGTACAGTAATACCTTCAATAGCACGGTTAATGGGTTCTGCGGCCTTGAGCGTTGTAAAAAACCGCATTGCGCGAAGTGTGTTATTTATGATTATTTATAATGCGTTACAAATCTGTAATCCGATTGAAGTTGGACTAAGCTTGCGTAGTGTATGGTCAGGCCTTCCAAACTCGACTAAACCTGTTAGATCCCTTTCAAAACAAAGTCAGTGTGATGCCGCTTTCTCTGCGAAGAGAATATATCATGTGAGCGTAAGTTATCTTTGCTTTCAAACCCCAATACCGTTTGATATGACATCGATTCTGTAAGAGATACCACAGAATCCTCCTTACTGGCAATTTGCAAACACAGTTTGTAACATTTTTAACTTCTTCAGCAATTCTTTGCAAAGGTGCTACCGTTCTCTTATGATGAAGGGTATATACCTTGGCTGTTAACTGTCCACACCATCTGCCTGGTTCTGACCTCTCTTCCCAATCAAGCCACCCAGCCGCCTTATTAAAGGAATCCTTCTTGTCTCACTCTGCAGATCACTTGGGGGCCACTCCATTGTTTACTGACTGCTCTAAAACATGGAGACGACGTGGACGTGCGTCTGCCATCATTCCTAACAACAACCTCTTCCGTGTCCTCCCCCGTCCATGTTGGATGGTAAGTAACTTGAACAAGTATACGAGTTTAAAAATTTAGGCTATATGCTGAATGAAAAAAGTGTAGAAGGGAAGTTGCGAATGGTGGTAAGGTAGCTGGTTTAATTAAATCCTTGAAGAATGCAAAGGAAATAAGTCTTGAATTCACTTGGGTTCTGCATGAGGGTATGTTGTTTCCGGTGTTAATGTATAGCAGCAAAACTATGGTGTGGAAAGAGAAGTATAAATCTAAGGATCAGTCTGTTCAAATTGATAATTTCTTAGGAGAGTGTTAGGTGTCAGAAGAATTGATAAAATGATGAATGAGCGTGTTATGGAACTGCGTATTGTGAAGAAAGACGTGAAGTTAAGATTAAATGACAGTATATTAAGATGGTTTGGTAATGTAGAAATGGTGGATGATAGTCGATTGGTTAAGCGGATGAATATAGGTGAGTGTGTTGGAAATCGAAGGACTTATTCAGCAAAGAAATATCTGAGGGAAAGGAATGTGAATTTGGTTCAAACCAAAAGAATGGTGTATAATAAGATTGAATGGCGGGGTTTTGTAAGGGGGTGGGGTATGGCTGTGGACCTGGCCCAGGGGATGAATCTTTACATTGACTAGATACCACAGTGGTGGGTTCGTCACGGTGGTGTGAAGCCCTATGGTGGATTTTTGGTTTTTGGCAGCGACGGAGGATATGTGGTAAGGTGTGGGGGAGCTTTACATTCGATTTACGTCATGATCTACCTAACTATTCTATTTCCATGCTTGTTAAGTACCCTACCCCCAAATGTGGATATGTGAAGGGAGAATAAAGAATATATATATATATATATATATATATATATATATATATATATATATATATATATATATATATATATATATATATACATATATATATATATATACTCCATATGCCTATATATACTTCTTTGCTAATATATATATATATATATATATATATATATATATAAACTTCCTTTTAACGTACTTAATACCCTTCTCAGAGGGTAACACGGTATTATTGGGACTGCAGGAAATCGAACTTTAAGGCCAACTATCCAAGCTATCATATTCCGTTTTTGCAGCAGAGTTTAAATTCTTGCCACAGGAAGATAAACTTTTATTTATATATATATATATACCTTATATATATATATACATATATATATATATATATATATACCTATATATATATATGCACTATATACCTTATATATATATATATATATATATATATATTCTTCTTCTTTATCTACCTTTTTTTCCCAAGACTGGGAGTAAGGTGCGCTACAAGCATCGGAAAAGAGAAAAGCAGTAGGAGAATATGACAAATGTCGAAAAGAAAGCCCAGTCTTACCGCCCCCTCTGTACCATTAATTAGTGAAAACTCGTCACAGACAGAAAATCCACCCTAGAGCTTCATGGGACCGCGACGGACCATGCACTATGGTAAATCGTAAATGTAAGGGTTTATCCCTTGGCCCAGAGCCACAACCATACCCCTCCCAAAACCCCGCCATTCTCTCCTATCAGGCACCTCTTTCTTCTCTCGCCTCTGCCAAACTCATTTCTCTCCTTCAGACATTCGTTCTACCGACTCAATCCACTCTCTCTCTCTCTCTCTCTCTCTCTCTCTCTCTCTCTCTCTCTCTCTCTCTCTCTCTCTCTCTCTCTCTCTCTCTCTCTCTCTCTCTCTCTCTCTCTCTCTCTCTCTCTCTCTTATATATATATATATATATATATATATATATATATATATATATATATATATATATATATATATATATATATATATATATATATATATATATATATATATATATATATATATATATATATATATATATATATATATATATATATATATATATATATATATATATATATATATATATATATATATATATATATATATATATATATATATATATATATATATATATATATATATATATATATATATATATATATATATATATATATATATATATATATATATATACTGTGTATGTATACATGTAATAATAATAATAACACTGTAATATTGACCAATATGTATATATATATAATAACTATATATATATATATATATATATATATATATATATATATATATATATATCACTATATATATATATATATATATACCTTCTTAATCTTCTCGCACCCTGTTTTCAGAGTGGCCACACTGCTTCCAGATACCCCGCCGCCGCTGCAGGTCTCATCCACAGATCGCCTAGGGATGAAATTTTCCAGATTTCTCTGGGCTGACGGTTAGAGTGACAGTCTAGTATTAAATATGAAACAGTTTCCGGGACCTGATTGCAATTTGTGCAGATATTCGAGGTGGGTAATTTGAATAAGGTTGAATCTATATTTATAGTTGCAAATTTGATATTCGAGGTGGTTTGAATAAGGTTGAATCTATATTTATAGTTGCAAATTTGGGTGGTGGTCGCATCTTAGTTTGGCTAAGGATGACTGAATGGTTTTTGGGAGAGTTAAATTCAGATGCTATTTCTGGCAATGTTCAATGTTCATTTAGTAGGCTACATTGTTTGGTTGTCGGTTTCTTAAATAGTTTTCGGTTAGGAGTGTGTGGATTTGTTTGATGTATGAGATGTTACTTTGTTGTGGTGGGATGTTATTCAGAATTTGATTGTAGATTAATGCTGGAGAGGACGGAGGTTGTTTAAACCTGTGAAGTTATCTATGTGTTTTGTGAAAGTCAAATGTGTGTCAACTGTTACGCCAAGGATTTTAGGGGTTTTGTTTAGTGGTACAGGGATGTTATTTGTGTAGATTTGGGGGTGGGTAGTACCGGGTTGTCGGTCTGTTGTGATTGGAGTGATAGATGATTTATTTGGTGAAGCGGACATTCTATTGTCGGTCAGCCAAATTTGAATTTGGTTGATGTATTGCTTGGTCAGATTTGTAGCTGTGTTTAGGTTCTGGTGTGTGGTGGTAATGGTGATGTCATCTGCATAGGTTATTATGTTTGTGTGGTCTGATTGTGGTTGTGGTATATCGGTTGTGAATAAGTTAAATAGGGTGGGGGGTAGGATTGTTCCTTGGGGTACGCCGTTTTCAATATTCACTCAACGGGATTTCTCCTCCTTCTTCTGGATGCTTTTATACACCGATTTGATTTTGTGTGGTGAATCTGAATCAAGTTTGAGAATATTGGTAGACGGGTTTGGCAGGGTGTAAATGGAGGGGTTTGAAAGTAAATGTAGACAAGTGCAAGGTGATGGTAGTTTGTGAGAAGACTCCGCAGTGGGAAATCACGTTGGATTGTGAGCAATTGGAACAAATATCTGAGTTTATAAATATATAGGTTATATGTTGGATGAAAAGGGAACGGATGATGCAGTGTGTAGTAGTTAAGTTCTGAATGGTAGGAAGGTTTCTGGTGGTTAAATCCTTGGTGAATACAAAGGGACTAAGTCTGGAGTCCGCTGGGGTTTTGCATGAGGGTAAGTTGTTACCGGTGTTAATGTATAGTAGTGAAACTAGGGTGTGGAATTAAAGATATTGATCTAAGATACAATCTATTCAGGTGGACAATCATAGGTGTGTATTAGGTGTGAAAAGAATTAATAAAATCAAGAATGAACGTGTTAGAGAGTTGTGTGGTGTGAAGAAAGGCGTAAATGAGAGTAAGAGAGAGTGCATTAAGATGGTTTGGTCATATGGAAAGGATGGATGATAGCCGGTATAGTGGTGATTGTGCGAAGAATTGACCTGCCGGGAGACCGAAGAAAAACCGGAATGTCTGAAGGAAATGAATGAGAGTGTAGCAGAGGTGAGAAGAAAGGTGTGTAATAGGGATAAATGGAGAGGTTTTGTGATGTGGTTTGGTTGTGGACCCCACAATGACGAGATACCACAGGTCCTAGGTTGGATTAAGAGTGTGGAGGGAATAGTAGAGGAAGGGGTGGGGGAGGGCTTTCCTTTTGACTTACGTCATGTTCTTCTACCGACTTTTATGTTTTCTGTGTATGTAGCGCACCTCACCCAATTTTGGGGAAAAAGATGATGATGATATATATTGTTGTGAACTTTGATACCATCAGTCAGTATAGTTTAATCATACTGATTGTTGAGTATTTTTAAAATAATTATTATTTAAGAAATTTTATATCGGCATTTTCATTTTCAGGTTGATCTATTTTCTTTAGATTAAATAAAATCGAATGAATAACGATAATTCTCTCTGCTAAGGAATTTCGTCAATAAACTTGCTACATCTTCAGAGTTAGAGATTGGGAAAGAGTGGAACATCTACTAAAAAATGTATAGAATAATTAGAAAGATATATTATGCTGTACATAACTATTACTGTGATGAATTGAGGTTACCAGACAATAAGAATAAAACACAGTCTGAAATAACCATGCAACAACTATTGATTATTTTTTTATTTTTATTTTTGGGGGGGGGGGAAGAGAATACTTAAGAAAATGAAAAATCCAATATTGTACAATTAAATATTTATTGAAAAAGACAACAATAAAATATCGAAAACTTCAAATATTAATAATTAACACCATTTATTTATTATAATAATTAAAAATCATTAATTATAACTATTTAATAATAATAATAATAAAAATAAATTATTATTATCATTATTTCGTCTTTTTAAAATGCACAAACAACATTTTTCTCTCTCTCTCTCCTCTCTCTCTCTCTCTCTCACACACACACATTCTTAAAACTTTGTCAAAAATTAGACAATACTCTGATATATATATATATATATATATATATATATATATATATATATATATATATATATATATATATATATATATATATATATATATATATATATATATATATATATATATATATATATATATATATATATATATATATATATATATATATATATATATATATATATATATATATATATATATATATATATATATATATATATATATATATATATATATATATATAACAGTAATAACAACAACATTAACAATGTTTATAATTAAAATAGGAAATAATAATAATAATAATAATAATAATAATAATAATAATAATAATAATAATAATAATAATAATAATAATAATAATAATAATAATAATAATAATAATAATAAAGGTAAAAATTTACAAATGAATGTGAAAAAAATATATTGTTTAATAACATTCAATAAGTTATTTACATTATATATATATATATATATATATATATATATATATATATATATATATATATATATATATATATATATATATATATATATATATATATATATATATATCTTTCTCTCTTCTATATAATCTAAATATATATATATATATATATATATATATATATATATATATATATATATATATATATATATATATATATATATATATATATAGTCATAGATGACTCTAAGGCTTAGCTTACCTAATGATATCTTAAATTTTGATGCTAATAAGTAAAAATAAAATAATAATTAAAAATTTCAATGGAAATTATAATAATACCTGTATTACAAACACTACAATACAAGAGAGCGATATATATATATATATATATATATATATATATATATATATATATATATATATATATATATATATATATATATATATATATATATATATATATATATATATATATATATATATAACTATATATATATATATATATATATATATATATATACTATGCTATATATATAAATATATATATATATATATATATATATATATATATATATATATATATATATATATATATATATATATATATATATATATATATATATATATATATATATATATATATATATATATATATATTAATCAGCCTCGTTTAGTAACATGCATGTAACAAAAAAACTAAAACAACTACAGGAGAAATAAATAAATTTTATTAATCAGGAACTGAATCCATAAAAATTAAACTAAAAAAATAACGCTTTTGAAAAATTTAAAATTGTTAAAAATATTGAAATCAACATGATTAATGATAATTTTTTGAGAAGAACGAAGGAGCTCTAGCGCTCCGAGGGAACGTCAAAGTTGCCAAATGTCGATTTTTTTTTTTAACTAAAAGATATCCAAGGGTAAACCACAAAAGATGGACAGAGTCGGGGTTTCTCGGCCTACCGGGGAACG
>JABUQX010105197.1:0-10000 GCA_015478945.1 Trachelipus rathkii | reverse complement strand
GGAGTGGTTTTAAGCAGGCTGTTTTGGGAGTTGCTTAGGAAACGATTGAGAATGTAAGAAAAGAAAAAAAGGTTGAATCTCATGAAACTTGAATAATAATAGAAGATAAAAGAAAGCTAAATCAGGAAATAAATAAGCGCATAAAAATGATGAGTCCTGGTAAACAAAAAAAAAATCAGAAGTCAAGAGAGGGGCGAGGAGGGATATATGATGGGTAAAGGGCTTGACAGTGGAAGTGGAAAATGTTGTTAGAAGAGATACAGGGAGAGTGTAAAATAGATAAAAATTTTGACTGGAAGGTGATACAGAAAAGGATATCGGGTGAAAGGAAAGTATGGAAAAATTATATAACTACTAAGGAGGAACAATTAAAGAGGTGAAAGGAGCACTAAGGTCACAAACCAAGAAAGGTAGGTGGAGGAAGAAGATAACAAAATGGAAGAAAGGCCAAAACATAGCTACTATGGAGATAGGACCCCCAACCAGAAGAGGGACTAAAGAAGCATAGAAAGAGCTAAAGTTGGGAAGATTCCCAAGAATGGATCAAGTAAAGGAGAAGCTTCTGAAGGCTGATCCAAAATTGATGAAGAAATATGATGATGAAGAGACATGGAAACCTTCTCAGAGTAGGAGTGTGGGCCTGCTAAAAAATATTGCTTAAGAAGGGACACTAACCATGCTGTAACAACTGGAGGGGGAAAAACGTTACTGTTTGTGCCTAGTAAAATCCAATGAAGGTAGTTATTTAAAGAATAAAGAAGCAGATAGATGGGATATTGAGGAGGGAACAGGAAGGTTTCAGAAAAGGCAGATCATGTGAATACCATATTAACACCTTGAGGATGATAGAGAGAGAGAGAGGAATATTGAATGGAAATACCTTATATGTCTTTTGAGGTCTTCGAAAATGTAAAAAGGAGAGGTGATGTGAAGTGATGAGAAGGTTTGAATTGCCACAGAAAATTATAAGAATTATATAAGAGTCATACAGGAACTCTAAATGTTAATTTATGTACGAGGATTTGACGAGTCATTCACAATGACCTCAGGTTTGCCTCTTGTCGCCAGTTATTTTCGTTATGGTAATAGACAATGTAATGAATAAGCCACATAGAGGAGGAAGGAATAGGATGATCTGATGGACGTTCTCGAGGGTCCGGACTACACCGATGATGTACGTATGTTGTCACAGGGGAGAGAAGACATGAGGGAGAAACTGAACTGCCAAGAGAAGGAAGCAAAGAAAGTGGGTCTTAGTATAAACAGAAGAAAACCAAAAAGGATGAAAATAAATGGTAGAAATTGTGACTGAGTTGAATGGAAAACAGTTAGAGGAGGTAGAAGATTTCACATATCTTGAAAGTGTAATAAATAATAAAGGAGGAGCAGAGAAGAGTAGCATTAATACAATTGGATAAGATCTGGAAATCACAGCAGTTAACAGAAAGGACAAAATTGCGAATTCTCGACAGCAATGTTAAATCAGTATTGTTATATGGGAGTGAGTAATGAAAAATGACAGTTGAAATAAAGGATAAAGTTTAGGGCTTGGTAAATAAGTGCTTGAAGAGAATGGTTGGAGTAAGATGGTCAGATGTTATTTTGAATGAAATCTTTCTGAATGGTGTTGCAGAATAAGACCGGAGAGTAAAGGGTGAGAAATATATTGGGAGAAGGAAGTATTGAGAAGACCACAGAAATATCTGGCAAGAACAGCACTAGAGTAGAATCCACAAAGAAGATCAGCAACGGCACAGAGATCACTATTGAAGGATACAGATATGGAAAGAGCTGACTGGAAATTAAATCGGTTGCTGCCAAAAGGAAAAAGATTCCGAATAATAAAGGAAGCCTGATGCTATTTCGAGGAATAACAGGAAATAGGCAAGCAAGCAATGTCTTAATTAAATTCAATTGAAACTAGTTAGGACCTATTTATAAATGAGAAGGTATAAGATACAATACTCTTTCTCCCTCCCCTTCCTTCAACCGCTCCACCCCTCCATACTAAGGTTCTGAAATTGACTCGGCCATTCATCCAATTATGGTAAACGAAAAGTTAAGTGCCTACGGCTGAGAAAAAACAGACAGAGAATGAAGGATTTATTCTGAATTGTAATATTCTCTACAAATATGGAGTAATAATGGTTACAATACACCCATGAAAGAACAAAATAGCAAGTGAAAGGTAAAAGACATACCTTAGATTTCGGAATATGTAGTCATCGAAAATAAACGAAGTAAACTCGGAAACTTCATTCAGTAAGAGATCTTTATCATCATTTCCGTCTGCAAATAAATAATAATCATATAATAATAAATTCTACGTAGCAAAATGATCTAAAATATTAAATAAACTAATAAATAATAATCTGTACCTTGGTCTGTAACGACTAATCGAGGAAGATTAACATTGGGTGTTAGCGGCGTTTGCGGAGTGGCTGGATGCTGACTAAGCGGTGTCGATACACCACCTGCGGGGCTAACAGGACTATGGGAAGGTGAAGAAGGATGTGTGGGTGAAGGAGGTATGTGAGAGGGTGAAGAAGAAGGATGGGGTGACTCATGATTTGGGAGGGAGAAGAGGATGGGAGGCTTGTTTGAATGGATACTCTGCTCAAAGGGGAGGAGCTTAGGTCTCTTCCTCTGCTGCCATTACCTCCACCCCCGGTTCGGTCTCCTTGGATATCTGGAGGTATTGATGCAGACTGCTGAAAAATTACAAAGTATAATATCACTATATATATATATATATATTATTATATATATATAATATTAACTTATATATATATATAATAATAATATATAACTTATATATTTTTTATTCTTTATAAATAATTTAATATATAATATATTTATATATATACTATATATATTATATCTACTATAATATAATATAAGTATAATATATATAATATATAGTTATATACTTATACCATATATATGATATATATATATATATACGATTTATACATATATAATATAGATATATATATATATATATATATATATATTATATATATATATATATATATATATATATATACATATATATATATATTATATTAATATATATAGTATATACATATATATATATATATATACTTATATATATATAGAGCGCTCCCTAGATCAGATGGCACTGACGCACTCGCTTAGCAACGCCGAGGAGGGCCCCGGTTACGAGACTGGCTTGGAGCGAGAGAAGTGAGCTATTCTTTTATCAACTTTCTAGTTGTCGTCTGTCCGCCCCACTCAAACCGTTAATGAGGACATTTTGTTGCTGTCGCTTTGCTCACAAAAATGACGTGCTATTAAATCGCCGGGCGTCCGCCGATAGGCCTGGCAGCCCAGCCGACCTTAGCTTTAGGCCCTTGTTCCAAGGACCTCTTACTACGAAGGGTCCCACTGACAGGACGAAGTCCTTCACTGGCCATGCGGATCGGGGGCGGGTACAGACCACTGCCGTAGGAGATAAAAATTGTATTCTATAGAATTGATCAAAATACTACTATATATAGTATAATATATATAATATATAGATATATATTAATATAGATATATTAATATACATTAATATTAGATATATATATTACACCTATATCTACTTACATCTATATATATAAATAGTATACAGCAAAACTCCACCCCTAGATGCAGCACTCACGTGGAACCGCTACGCGACCCCTTACCTCATGCATGATCGTCAAGGCTGCCTAGGGTATCAGATCCGCCTGGCCCAGCGTGGGCCACAAACCATACCCCTCACAAACCCCCCCCCCCCTTATCATGCACCCTTTCTCTCGCCTCTGCCAAAATGCACATGTCTCTCCTCAGACACTCGGTTTACGAGGGTCTCCACTTTTTTCTTTGGTTCCCCAGACGGATCGAGTTGCCCAACAACACTCACCCACTTCATAATCCCGCTTACACCAACCGACTATCACCTCAGTCTCTGCCACCATGTATCAAGACCATCTCAACGATTCTTTCATTCTCTTCTTTCGTCTTTACCCTTTTTCACACCACACAACTCGCCTTAATAGCGTCATTCCTCACTTTTATTCAGATTCTTGTCACACCTAGCCACTCTAAGATTGATCCATGTTACAACACAGCTTGAACTTATACCGATCGCTATACGTCCATTATTCCAAGGACCATAGTCTCACACTATACATTAACACAGGTCAACAACATACCCTCATGCAAGACCTAGGCGCACTCAGACTTAGCTCCTTTTACAATTCACAACGACTTAATTGCACCACCACCTTCCTTGCCAATTCACAACTTTCCCTTACACTCTGCATCATCCGTTGCGTGTGTGGTGCGTGTCCAATTGCCATCCCTGTATTAAACTCAGACACTTGTTCACACTGCTCACAGTCTAACATAACTTCACACTGAGGACTGTCTCACTCACAACCATAACCTTCACTCTAATCTACGGTTACTTTCAAACCCGCCCCCACCCCCCCCCCCCCCCCCCCTCCTTTTACACACCCTGCGCAATCTCCCTATCCAATCTGCTCAAACTCTCTTCAGATTTGCCACCAAATCATCTAAATCATCCGCATATAATTGGTAGGGCACCCTCCACTCATCTCATTTCTCCATCATTCTATCACCTTTTCCTTCCACCCCACCTCTAACTTCTTTCACTAACCCCATTCCACATACCAACATGAATTTAACTCAAGGAAATAACACGAACCCTGTCATCACTCACGCTATTGAATACTAATCCAGTCACTTTGGACTATCATTTATTCGTACACACGCCTCACCATATCCTCATACATACTTTTGATTCCATTTCAGAAGCTTCCACCGAACACCATATATCACTTAACAACACCTGCCATAGAGCTTCCTATTAATCCTATTACACGCCTGTTGAAATCCATAAAACCTAAATACAATATTATATCATTCTTCTCCTCAATTTATCAATTCACGTTTTTCGAATAGTCAAAATTCTTGACCACACATCCTATGCCAACACCTAAAACGCACCTTCTTCTTGCACCCAATCAGTCCTTCATCACTCACGACCCACTCTTGTCGACCAGAAATACCGCATATTATCTTCCCACAACACTACAAAACTTAAATTCCCTATAATTTCTACCAGTTCCCTTTATCTCACTGTAGCCTTATCATTAAGGATACTTTACTGCTCTCCGTCCAATCACTTGGAACTATACCCTCCAAAACGCTTTTTTTGTAACAACTTCCAAATTCAATCAATCACCATCTCGGCCCCGTCTTTGATCACTTTACCAGTAATTTCATCTATACTGCAGATTAACCATTCTTCAACTTTTCTCACTCTACCCATTACCTACCTCCTACCTCAATAACCTCATCCCCAAAATACCCTATTGCCTTCTTGCACCATCCTCTCATACCTCTTTCATTACTGCAAAATATCTATGCAGATTCTCGACAGCTGTTCTATCACACACCTCCCACTCACATCCGATCCGATTCGATCAGTTACAATAAGCACCATCCCAATTTCATTCATTTAACAGGGGTTCCCTTTGATTCTCATGTACTTAACTTTCGCGGCTTCCCTTCCAGAAGAGCTTTCCTATTGTCCCTTGTAAAGAGTCGCAGTATTTTCTTTAATTACTGATCTATTTACCTTTTCTTCATTTAAGTATGCACTCTTTAGTATTTCTTTTTTTCGTTATCTTAATAATATGGATCATAGTATTTCTCTTTCTAAACTTGCACAGTTGATCTTTTAGCTACAGGTCAACCACGCTTCCTTTTTTACTCAGTTAATTGCTCGCATACCTCTTCATCTTCCACCACAGTCCTGGTTAACATTCTTATTCCTACTTTAGACACATCCACATACTTCCTTTGCCCCTCAGCTGAACATTATTACCTTCATTTCTCCACAGAGTTTGCTTCCAGTTCTCAATGTCAACTTGTTACATTCAACTGATTCACTTGCGAGCGCTCTTACATACTTATCCTTCATACCTTGTTCACGCTAACTTCGTCTCTTGACATCTTTACCCACGCCTTTCTGTCTCCATCTTCCTCCCATTCCATCCAAGCCCCCCACTAACTAAACTTTTGAAACATGTAATTCGCGTTATCCCATCCTTTAACCCCCTGATTTAACATTCCAACACATACCTTCAACATCTCCTTCTTCACCAACACAAAATTCAATCATTCTAATATTCACTTCCAGAACCCATCGTCTACCATTACACCAACCTCTAGCTATACTTATGAGATACTCTTGTTGTTTAAAGCACAAGTAAAATTACGTCTACCACACAATACCGTCTGCTCCTCACCGAAATCAATCACCTTCCTACCATGTTAATTTTTCTCCCGACACCCCAAACACCACCTGTTTATACCATCCCTTTTTTGATACCTATCCAACTTTAGGTCCCCCAAAACACAATCAATCTGACAGCTCCTACTCACTCCTATCGCAAAACATCATTTCAGATTATCCCCAAAAATCTGTACTCTCTTCAATATATATAATATATTATATATATATATATATATATATATATAGTATATATTACTATATATATATATATAATTATTAGTATATAGATATATACCTATATATATATATAATTATATATAATATATACTATATCTCAGTGGCGTACTGAAGATATACACTTGGTAGGCAGAGAGTATTATATATATATATATTAATATATAGTATATATACTTATATATATTATATAATAATATATATATATATACCTATATATATAGTAAATATATTATTATATATATATATACTATATATATATATAGTATATATATAAATATACTATATATATATATATATATAATATAATATTAATTATATATATATATATATATATATATAATATATATGGATAAATCAATTGAAAACAACAAGATGAAATTAAACATCTGAAAGAATAAAATTATGATTTTAGGTTTTATGATTGAAGCAGGCGTATGATAGAGTAATAGGGAAGCTTTGGGATTAGTGATAGGTGGTTTGGATAGGCTTCTGAATGGAATCAAAAAGGTATGTACGACGACAGTGAAGGTGTGTAAGAATAACATGGTGTCAATGGTATTGGTTTAGGATTAATAGGAGTGAGGCAGGGTTGTTCTATGTCTCCTTGGTTATTCAATTTGTAATATGGATGGGGTTATTGAAAGAATTCGAGGTGAGATGGAAGATGGTGTTTAAATGATGGAGAATGGAGCATAGTGAGGGTGCCCTACGCTATTATAGCGGATGATTGTTTCTGTGATGGCGAATGGAAGAGAGTTTGAGAGGATTGGCTAGAGAGATTTGGCAGGGTATGTAAAAGGAGGGGGTTTGAAAATGTAAACGTAGATAAGAGTAAGGTTATGGTTGTGAGTGAGGACAGTCCCAGTGTGTATTTATCAGTATGGTCAGAAGAGCATCTGGCAAGTGTCTGAGTTTAGACATTTAGGATTGTTGGTTGGATGAGAAGGGAACGGATCATGCAGAGCGATTAGAAGAAAGTTTGAATGGAGGAAGGTTGCTGGTGCAATTAAAATCGTTGGTGAATGTAAAGGGATAAGTCTTGAGCTGCGCTAGGGTCTTACATGAGGAGTATGTGTTTACCATGTTTTTGTTATGGTAGTGAGACTATTGGTCTGGAATAAGAGAGTATAGATCTAAAGTTCCAATGGTGTCTCAGAGATGGACAATCTTAGGGCCATGCTAGGTGTGAGAAGAAATTAATAAATGAGAGAATAAACGTACTAGAGAGATGTGTGGTGTGGAGAAAGGGGTAATGAGATGAATAATGAAGTTGTTGAGATGGTTGCGTCAATGTGAAATGGCATGAATACTAAGTCGTTGGTAAGCGGATGTTAGGTGGAGGAGGTGTTGCGGGCACCGACCGGCTGGGAGACCGTAAAAAAAGTGGATTGAGTCGGTGACAACGCATGTCTGAAGGAAGAGAAATGTAAGTTGTGAAGGCGAGAAGAAAGGATATAACAGGATGTCGAATGGCGCGGATTGTGAGGTGGTATGGTTGTGGCCCCCTGGGCCAAGGGATGAACCTTACCTTGACGTCTACCATAGTGAGGTCCATCGCTGTCCCATGAAGTCTAGGGTGGACTTTTCTGACTGCGATGAGTTTCTCGCTAATTAATGGTACTGGGGGCGGTAAGCGCTGGGGCTTTTCATTTTCGACATGTCATGCTCTTCTAGCTGCTGTTGCTGGATTAAAAGCCTATCGTCCAAGAAAGAAGATTAGACTACGAACAAGGAAGATATAAGAAAGAAAGACAAGAAAAGAAAGATATATATATATATATATAGTATACTAATAATTATTATATACTATATATATATATTTATTATAGTATATTATTATATATATATATATATACTATATTATATATACTATATTATATATAATCTAATATTTATATATATATATAAACGAAAACATCGAAAACATATTTTAATAATAATAATACGTACCTATTTATTTGTATGAAAAGCTTGTTTAAATTATACTTACCAAATACTTAATTTTAAATCACATTTCCAATTGAGTAACTTTCTTACAGGCCTATCATTTTTTTTAAATAAAGCTTGGTATTTATTAATAAGTTTTTAAATTTTTTGTCTTTAATATAAAATCTACAACTACTCCATTTGCATGATTTCAATTTTTTATTTATTTAATTGCTAAAACCACTTAAATAAAGTTATAAAAATTAATATTCCAATATAAGAAGCAATAGACACAATCCGATACAAAAAAAATTTCAAAACAAACGCCACAAGCCACGACATTTGCGTAACCATTGATTTACGGGAAGAAACGAAGTTCATATATTTCGATTATAGGTGGGACAGACTAGCCCGCTCCCTTATAGGTGTAAAAAATGACGTCATTTGTCCGCCCGGTGCAAATAATTTTATCTAAGATCAGAGTAGGAGCCGAGAATTTCTAAATGAATCAATTATTATTATAGCTTTTTCATTGTGGTTGTTTTTCTTTAATTTTATGATGCAAAATAGCTTCTTTTTTAACTTTATATAAAATTTGTAATAATTTAGTATACTTTTACAATTAATTTCAAACTATTAAAACCTACGAAAATATTGAGTCGAGCCTGCACCCCCTACCTATATATATGGCCCCTGATATAATACTACTATATTAATATATTATTAATATATATATATATATTATATATATATATATTATATGTATATATATATATATATATATCATACTAATATTAGATATATATATTATATATATATATATATATTATATATATCATATAGAGTTGATGATTGGTTAATATTATACGCGGAGTGAGCAGGGATGCTTGTTATGCCTCCTTGGTTATTTCAATTGTATATGGATGTCATGAAGAACTTAGATGTCGGGTGGGTGGCGAGGGAACGGTATTAGAAGTGATGGGAGAATGGAAGAGAGGGAGGGTGCCCTACCTCTTATTTTATGCGGATGACTTTGGTTTTGTGTGGCGAATTTGGAAAGGAGTTTGAGAGGCATTGGTTCAGAGCGATTTGGAGGGTGTGTACAAAGATGATTAAGTAAACGTAAATAAGAGTAAAGTTATGATTGTTAGTGAGGACAGTCCTTGGTGTGAATTTATTTTAGATGGTCAGCAGCTGGAACAAGTCTAGTTTAAATACTTTAGGATATATGTTGGGATGAAAACGGGAAAGCGATTGATGCAGAGTTGGTTAGGAAATTGTGAAATGATCAAGTGCAATTAAATCTTGTCATGTTAGGACGTAAGACTGAGTGCGCTAAGTTGTCTTACGATGGAGAGTATGTTGTCTACCTTGTCTGGAGAATGTATAATAGTGAAACTATGGGTCTGGAATACTGAAGGATAGAAATAGTATCTAAATAGTAACTAATTGCTGCATCTCAGTAAAATGAAACTCTTACGGGGCGTGTTGAAATGTAGAAGAAAAATTTTGCTAGGAAGTTCA
>JABUQX010105196.1:15000-20680 GCA_015478945.1 Trachelipus rathkii | reverse complement strand
AAAATCCTTTAGACTTCCAGGTCAAAGTTCGAACTCTGCTATAGCAAAAATCCCAGAAAAGAAGAATAAAAATTTAATGTATCTTATACCAACATAGTTATAGTTAATGAAGAAGAGCAATTGAGTAACGGTCGTACTCGTGTCCCTAAAGAACAATTAATAATTATGGTAATTAAAGCAATAAAAATTATGATAGGAAATAGTAAATGAGGGGAAGAATTTATGTGGGTCATGATTGGCAACAGTGACACGTATGACAAGTGTTCCCTATTCATAGCTCACACAATATCGAATATAAAATAGGAAACGCCCTCATAAAGAAATGTTTTTGAAACTAAAAATTTTTCTCATTTATTTCTCTTCCCCCCGTTTCCCCTCCCCCTTTTCCCCAGTCCCCTTACACCGAGTACTTTATTAACCTGAAAAAAATTGGATACAGGCGAATCTTATATCGGAAAACAAAAATTTCTTCTTTTTTTTTTTTTGTGAATGAAGTAAATCTTCTCATCAAAGAGAAAGAAATCAGAAAGACGTGCGAATGTAGCAAGTAATTTATGAGTAGAAACTGGAATGAATTTTGGATTGGATAATTAAGTGTGATTCAATTCGGTTCCGAATAAAAGGAGAAAGACGCTTGCAGAACACATCAGAGTAAATAATGAAGAATGGAAGGGAATTAGTATTGTGCAAAATGGTATTTTAAATGTTATATTAACTGATTAGGCTTAATAAAATTGTATATTAAATGGTTTTTATTCTTCCAAATTAAATTTCCTAATTAAAAGTAACAAAATTAAAGATTAATGAGATATAATTTAAAATAAATATGGACAAAGATACTGATGACTCAATTGGAATTTAATTTAAAACTATTTTTACAAGCGACTCAAACCAATTATTTTTTTATCCAAATTAATCACGCTTATATACAGTGTGGCGTCTGGTGCAGGAGACTGCTGGCATAACTGATGAATCCTAAGGAACCTCCGGGAAGAAACGCCACTTCATCGTGACAACGCTCACTCTCTTCAACATCTAATAATATCCCTCTATTGAAGGTGGTTATTCAACCCAGAACCTAACCTTTTCAAATTGGTGACCACCGGAGTGGCACAACGAACACCAGTAAGCCGCTCTGCTCTCCAAGTTGTTCACCGTGGTAAGACATCTCGTGTTGGTTGACACTCGCCCAAAGTGCCTCTTCCTGAAGAGTTTGTTTTGCCACAATCGTTCAACGAGCGTTACATCAATCAACGCTTTACATCAATCAACTGCTTATCTCCCACACTGATCAACCGATCGACCAACAAGCAAACTGGTCAACCGACCAGCCATTCGATCAACCGAACCACCATCAAATCGCTCACTCTCTCTTCAACATCTAATAATACCCCTCTATTGATGGTGGTTATTCAACACCAGATCCTGACCCCTTCAACAGAAAGACTTTTCAATTTTAAAATTACCCCTCAACGGCATCGAAGGACGAAAAAAAATTGAAAACTTTGATCATTTTCCCTCTAAGAAATCTTAACACAAAAATTTAACGGTTTAAGTGTCGTCCAACTTTATTTTCAAAACCATAAATCATCCTTGTAACTTTGTTTTATTGCCTTTTAAGACATGTATGAACTTTTCTTAGGTACTTCAGATTTACGCTTGTATATTCAATAAAGGACCTAACATTACTCTTTCCGAGTTCCTCACTGTCCCTTGCTCTTATCAGCAGCATTACTATTTGTTAATTAACATTTTGTAGCTTTGTTACTATACGTCTTAAACATTGCTCTCATGCTTATTACTAATAATGCTACCACACCCCGAATTATTATAGTTTTTTGCAAACGTTGTATGTCATATATTAAAATCCTTATTTGAGTTACCATTGTAAAACCCCTCACACTTTTGGTGTGGGAATTCATTTTCTACTTAGCCCAACCAAGAGGGTTTTATCCAAGCCATGCAAAACGTGCATACAACTTTAAAGATTCACAACAGAAGTTGTCAAATTAGTATCATTAACAGGATTAGAAATCCTCCTTTTTATTCCCTCATCTAAATCGTCGTCTTCTGTTACTCAACCAATTTTTCGTCCAATTAGAAGCCACTCTACCTATTCCATAGTAGAGATTGACAAAATCGTTCATAACTTAACGATGAGTTACAAAGGCTATGTAAAAAAAAAATATCTAGTATTCTCCGTTTCTTTTTTTTCAATTTGTTAAACAAACCAATGGCAAATCATATAAAGATGCCAGATTCGCCATGCAAAAGGAAAAAATAAATATTTCTGATGTTTCGCATCATTGTCTAGCGAATGATCTCTTTTCATATGATTTTGCCATTTATTTGTTCAAAATTAGGGTAGTTAAATTGGAATTACTTGATCTACGTTTTTAACATCTTTGGTGACTTGTCTTGAGTCATGAACAATTTTGCTAATCTTTGTTCCATAGTGTGAGAATTTGTGCGTCCGCTTTTAAGAGCATCCATGGGGACTATTTTGCTTTGCTAATATGTAAATAAGTAACATAAACTAGCTCCCCTTTTGTCAACACGGCCATTAATATACTCCATCAATTCCAAAAGATTCGTCTGACAAGATCTATCCTCTCTAAAACTGAATTGAAAGTTATGCAATATATTATCTAATAAAATGTTCCTCTTCGATCTTTCAGTATTCTGTCCCAAACCTTTACTACTAATGATGTTAAACTTAGGGGACTTCAATGTACACTACACCGAGTGGTTGGGCTCCTCTCGTGCTGATACAGGAGGGAAGGAGGCCAAAACATTCAGAATTCCCAACGATCTGGAACCTGATTAAGGAACCTACACACATTCAAGATCGTCCTAACCAATTCTTGAACACTCTTGACCTATGCTTCACCACTTCTTGCTACAAATACTTAATTTTCCCACCTGTCGGTAACTCTGACCACAATTTTGCAGCTCTTAATTATAACAATTTCTCTCCAGCACCTCAACCATGCCTTATAATGTACTTTCTGGCACTTTAATCGGGCTAGTGGGAGGCATTGCGTCGCTTCTTTGCTATCTACCCTTGGTATGAATCCTGTTTTGACTTGGAGTACGCTTCGGCGACTACTGAAAAAGTAGGGGCCGTAATCTCCGAGAGAATGAACAGGTTCATTCCATCTTCTACTAAATCTTTTTCTCCTAATAATCCGTGGTTCGATGGCTTCAGTTCTCGTGTCTTTAGGATAGAGACAATGCCTATCAGAAATTGATAAACTCTCCTCCTCCTCCTATCACTCTTGCTAATTTTGGTTCAACTCGGAATCGTTGCAGGGATATTATTCGCCAGGTTAAGTGTGCTTTTACCAATAAAAAGTACGCTGACCTTCTTGAATCTCCTACTAATAAAAATTTCTGGCCTCTTGGCAAAAACATCTCCAATAACTTCTGTAAATCCGACTTTTCTCATCCTCTTATTCGCTCTGACGGATCTGTAGCTAATATTCCTTCTGAAAAGGCTAATTTCTTCGGCTTCCTTTTTACGTCTAATTCCACCCTGGACGGTTTTGGCAATCCCCATCCAACTCCTTCTCTCGGGTATCCCATGGCTCCGTCCGTGATTTCACATGATCGGGTGCATAAGATCCTGAGATTCATGAATGTTAGGAAGGCTAGTGGCCCGGATGTGACTCCTCCGTGTTTTGAGGGAGTGTGTTTCCAAGCTGGTGCCTGTCCTCGTTCTACTCCACACTCTTTAACTTAATTCTAACATTTTTCCTCAGTGCTGGAAGCATGCATGTGTTCAACCGATCCCGAAGAAAGGTAGCCGCTCTGATCCTTCTAACTATCGACCTATATCTCTCACCTGTATTCTATCTAAAATCTTTGAAACTCCTCAACTCTCATTTCCTGGATCATATGGAATCTCATTCCTTCCATTCAGATCACCAGTATGGTTTTCAACGTTCGAGGTTAACTGGTGACATTCTTTCCTATCACTGATTTCTGGTCTTCTGTTCTTAGGGACTATGGGGAGTCTTGCGTAGTGCATGGCTCTTGACATATCTAAAGCCTTTGACCGGGTATGGCATGCGTCACTGCCCTCTAAGCTTCCTTCCTTCGGGTTTCCTCCTTCTCTTTGCTCACTTTTGTCTAGTTTTCTCTTAGATAGTTCCATATCGGCACTGGTTGATGGAGCGACCTCTTCTTCCCTTCCTGTTAACTGTGGTGTTCCTCGAGGTTCTGTTATATCTTCAACTTTATTCTTACCTTTCATTAACGATCTTCTCATGTTCATCCATCTCTGTTCATTCTTATGCCGATGACTCAACTCTCCCTTCTTCCACTCACTTCAGATCTGCTCCCTCTTTCGCTTTTAGATTTGCTTCTCGACTTCAGCTTTCCGATTCAATTCTTGCCGATCTGGATGGGATTTCCCGGTGAGGTCATCTCAACCTTGTGAAATTCAGCTCTTTAAAAACTCCAACTTCACATCTTCCGCTATCCGAAAACACCTCACAACTTTCCTATCCTCCTCGACGGCTCTCCCGTCTCACTTGTGGACAACATAAACATTCTTGGTCTGAACATAAACAATAAACTATCTTGGAAACCTCACATCACAACGGTTGCTGAGGTGGCCTCAAAGAAGCTGGGGGTTCTGTTCAGGTTGCGGCAATTATTTTCTTCCGAACAGTTACTCCAATTATATAAGGGTCTTATCCGCCCTTGTATGGAGTACTGTTCCCACATTTGGGGGATTCCGCTTCCAGCCTTCTACTGGATAGGGTTGAGTTTAAAGCTAAAATAAGATTAATATATTGTTCCCTACTTTTAACCTCTTGATCCTCTATCTCTGCGACGCGACGTTGGTGCTTATCTCTTTTTATAGTATTACAACGCAGGACTCGAGGGAGTTGACCGCACGCATTCCGCCAACATTGCGCCACCCTTGTAGCACAAATTGTGCCCTGCTTTCTCATCAATTCTGTCTGAATATTGTGTAAACCCCAGGCTTCTCGTGTTGTGTCTCCTTCTCTCCAACTTCTCTTTCTGTCCTCCCTCTTTTCTTCATCTTTATTTCCTGATTTCCAAAGCTTTCTCTCCTTTCATAGTCTTTACCATTGTCTAGACAAACAAAATTTAAAACCTTTGTAAGGAGTTATGGGGTAATATAGGTTATAATTAATTATTAATTATTATTCATTATAATTATTATTATTATAATTATTATTCATTATATATTATTATTATTATTATTAATTATTATTATTACACTTGTGAGTGTGTGGTTATCGTATATATTATATAGTATTATATATATATTATATATATATATATATATATATATAAATTATATATATATAGATATATTTATTTATATATTATATATATATATATATATATATATATAATATTATATATATTAATATATATAATATATATATATATATATATATATATAGTATATATATATATATATATATATATATAAAACTCCCATAATTACTCAAATGCTCTACTGCCATTTTGAAATATAGACGCGTTGTTTTTTCTGTTATCGGTAGGCTGGCCAGATTTTTTTCAACCTAATGCGGGACAGTCAACTTCATGCCTAGGCTATACTTTATAAATTAAACAGTATAGCCTATAGGCAAGCATTTATTTTATATATTATAACCAAAAATATTTTAATCAATAT
>JABUQX010105196.1:0-10000 GCA_015478945.1 Trachelipus rathkii | reverse complement strand
ATAATATATATAATATATTAAATAATATATATATATATACTATATACTTATAATTATTAGATACTAAAGTAAATCCTTATATATATATATAGTAGCTATATTGCGAAACACCGCAACTCCACCAGCCTCTCTTGGAAGTTGAAAATAGCAGAAAAATAAAAAAATAAAAAAAAAAAAAAAAAAAAATAAAAAAAAAAAACGACACCTTTGTGAACACAAATCTCTAGTGAACAAGTACTAGTATGCGCTTGAAGTAGTTGGTGGTATACATAAGAAAAAAAAAACCCCCCCATCATAAAATTTTTAAAAAATTAAAGTTCACACTTAGATACGATGATGTTACTCAATTACTATAGAAGCAAAAAATTTGTACAGCCCCACACCATAATTAAAATAAATGTCCTCAATCCCATACCCCAATTCTATCCTTAACATTGTATCATCATACCCAACCATTTTCAATATTCACTCTTTATAGAAAAGTACAGCCTTCAAAATTGGTTTAAAGATTTATCTTTTATCCATCCAATTAGGTTTAATTCATTCATCAGGAATAATTAGGTTGTAATACCCAGAAAATCAATGAATATATACCAAATTGTATCATACCTAATAGGCCCTTAAAACGAGCACGAGGCCAACTAATTTTTTTTTATTAAGGAAACCCATATGGCGAAAATTTTTACTGGGAAGCGTAACTTTTTTCTACTTATATTATTTTTGTTCTTTTTATACTCTTATTATTTCAGGGTATATCTATATAATAAGCTTAGGTAAGATTAGGTAGCACAGATTGAGACCAAAAAGTTCAAAAAATTTCTAAGTTCAGAAAAGTTAGATTAAGTTTTTAAGAAAATTCTTAGTGCAAGCTTCTGAATTATCCAAAGCCTCCACTAAACAATTTCTAAAACCTACTTAATTAATTTTCTGGAACTTAAAATTTTTTTAACTTAGAAAATTTTGGTCTCAAAATGTGTGTGTCTCTAATACTAAGCCATTTATTATATATGTAATATATATATATATATTAAATATTATTTATATATATATTATTATTATATATATATAATATATATATATATATATATATTATATATATATATATTATATATAATATATTGTACCTCTAGCAGAGCCACAATCCATATCTCAAAACTACAAAACACTACGGAAAAGGAAAACATGCTGAATCCTGGTAAAATTTACCGATAGGAAAACTTATAAAAAAAAATACATATCTCGAAAACTACAAAGGCTACAGCGAAAAGGAATACATTTGGAACCTTGTAAAATTTTGGTTAGGAAATGTAAAAAAAAAAATTCGTCTATTTTTTTTCGGCTCATAGGTGATGAATGTTTATATAATATAATAAAGACTAGTGATAGAGAAGATATAGAATAACGATACCGAAACAGAGAGAGTAGAAGAGAGAAAACGGGTGATAAACGGATCCATAAAATCGAAGGATAAGGAAGTTCAGAACAGGGAAACATCTAATAAAGCAACAACATCTCTACAATCCCAATCATCACGACACGGGAAACCACACATACATGTCAACATATACCCTCACCCCGCTCGTCTCTGACCCAATTCAACCATTTTCTTCCGATTATCCTTTTATCAAATTACACCCTATTCATATCCTTCTCAAAAAATCAGTAATATACGTTCAGAAAAAACACCAAAGTGCTATATCCTTACCTTCTTTGGGTTTCAAAACACACATTTGAGCAGTAAACCTACCAATGTAAAGCAGTGCACCACTTTTTGAATACTATTTCCCGACTTTGCCTCCTTGCAGAAATATATTTGAATTGTCCAAATATTAATTCCACTTTCTATCCTAATCTACTATAGAATAGAGTAACCCAATATCCGTTATATGAACAATCCTCTCACACCATATTCCTTGACAGTCTAACTTATAAAGCTAGGTAAAAACCAACCGTACTTAACTTCATGCATCGCATTAACGATTATCCTCAAAAATCTTATTCAAGAACCCCTCTCAATAACAGAATCTTATTACAGAGTGCTTACTTTTTTTGTCGAAAAGCTAAACTCTCTCACATATTTTTTTAGTTTGAACACACAAGCAATACACAAACCCATAACTAAACATCGATAGCAATATATATCCAGAAAATAATCAATACTACACTGCACCACAATTTATCATTATAAGTAATCTAGGAAAGAAGAGAGAGATGAGAAGACGTAGACTCGGAGAAGAGACGCACAATAGGCGACCGGAGAAGAGAGAAGAGAGAAATAGAAAAAGAAAAAGAAATATCTCTCCTGTCAATTTATATATATATATATTATATTATATATAATATATATATCTATATATAAATATATATATATATTAATATTAATAATTTTATAATAAGTATATATATATATAAATATATATATAATATATAGTATTATAATTATATTTATATCAGTGCGTTTTGTAGCAGAAGCAATGCACTTCCTTTGAGGGAGGCCCAAAAAAATATTAAAATGAGGATATATATTTATATATTTATAATTATATATAATATATTTAAATATATATATATATACATATATAACATTATTATATATTATAATATATAATTTATAATATTTATATTTATATAATATATATATATATATATATTTCGTTCCAAAGCTAGCCCACTAAATCGGGCATCAAATTCATCAATTCCTTTTTAATAGTCATCGGTGCAATTTTAATCTCGAATCAAAAAATATTCTATTCTCTAAGCAGCACTGATACCGACGATCGGGTATCAGCATTTTTTTTAATTAACCCATAAATCATTACAAGAATAATAAAAATATAATAACATTATGGGAAGAGACCTAATTTTTTTCTCAACTTTTCCACGATCGATATATAATATAATCCATTAATAATATACTCATTCTAATCAGAGAAAGGGCAGTACTCACTTTCCCAATAATTTCCTCTGACTCAGATCATTTAATTCAATTATAATAAAATGGTGACTATTTAATAATACCTTTTATTTTATTAATGATTTGTTTTATTAAAAAATTGACTTTGTTTTAAATCGAATTGGAATATTTTTTACATTTTAATAAGCTTACACCATAAATAAGTAATTTTCTTAAGACTGAATTTTCGAGAATTTCATTTTTAAAATTTATTGATAATATATTTTAATAATTTAATATCATATTTCTGATTGAACACCCTAATCATTGATATACTAGCAATATGTAAAAAAAAAACAAAAAAACAAATCAAAATGACTCTTAAACATACAGCTAAGGCTATATATAATATATATATATATATAAAATACATTATTTATATATATGAATAAGATGATATATAATTATCTGTACACCTTAAATATCATTATACGATGCATTAATCAGGTACTATTTTGTAAAATAAGTATTAACCACCTATGGTATTAATACATAAATATATATTATTATATATAATATTTAATATATATTTTTGGCACAACTCACATCATATCTCACTACAAAGCTACAGGAAAAGAACATTGAAATCGCTGGCAAATTTTATCGAACCTCTAAAAAAAAAAAAAAAAAAAAAAAAAAATGGAAAAAAAAAAAATACAAAAAATCAGATCTAAAAACTCAAATGTTAACTTTTTCGATACATTGTTAAACCTTTTAAAATTTAGTAATGAAAATAGATAAATAAATAAATAAAAAATAAATAGTCAATGTAGATTTTCTCGACAGGACATTATATACTAGATATATAATAATACTTATACCAATTGAAATATTTACACAAGAGCGCCCTGAAGCCGGGAACACAGGGATGACGGTTGTCCACCACGGAACCCCGACACCAGAAGACAAAAACGCCAGACCCTCCCGAGAGAATACCGACCATCCCGAAGAGACCCATCCCCCGCGAACCACCAAAAAAAAAAGCAAAAAGAAAGCAGAAACAAAAACCAAAACCGCGAAGAGACGATGATTTACAGACAGGGGAGCATCCTAGCCAAAATTCGCCCAAAAAGCCAAGATGTAAGGGAAGGCCCCCGAAAGACCACAGCAATCCCACCTAATCTGGAGGAATGGAGATACACAGAGTTAGTCCTCACAAAAAAAATATAGAAAAAAAAGTAAAAAAAAAAAATAAGGAAATTTACTTTTAAAAAATAATAGAAAAAGATACTGTAAACATAACTTTTCTATCACAGAACAACAAAAGTTATAAAAAAAAGCTAAAAAATATTTCTATAAGAAAATAAAAGAAAGGAAACTAGAGATTTGTAAAGAGAGGGAAAAAAAATAAAATATCCAAAAAAAGAGAAAAAGTAAAGAACCTCAAAGTTACAAGAAAATATAAAAGAAAGAAAAGAAAAAGATATATAATATATATATATATATATATATATATATATATATATATATATATATATATATAATATATATATATATATATATATATTATATTTATATTTTATATATATTATATATATATCAAAGGCGAAGCGTCCAGTCATCTATTGATGCTTCGATTAAGCATTAGTTACTGTAACTTTACAAAAGCCTGGTAACTATTATAATTTTCATTTTTCATTATAATAGCTGCAATAAATGTATAAGTGCTCAGCACTTGCAATGTATATAGTAATGGAGACGACGCAATGTGCAACATTAAATATCCGCATCCGCCGATATGAAAAATTGGATACTCGCTTCCACATGTGTTACATCTATTTTACTTTGGGTTTTATTTAACCCAGTCAAAAATGCCCTATTCAAGGAGGGTTTGTAGAATAAATTTCCACCACTCACGGAAAGATTAATAACTGGTATTCCAAACTCTTTTAGAAATTAATTATAGAAAATTGTACATAAATATTCTTTTAATATTTAAAAATTTTTAAAAATATTTAACAATAAATAAAAATTTTAAAGTAATATATTTAGAAGTAAGTAAAAATGCAAGATTTTATGGATAACTATTAAATATGTTACTTAATTTAATTGCTGTGTATTGTCACAATTTAAATTAAAAGGGTATATTAAATTGAGATTATTAATCCTTATATATTCTTTCTCATAAATTGTAAACTTACAAGAAATTCAACGAGGAAACTGCAATGTGCAAAATGGAAGTTTGATTGCTGCCAGGATTTCCAAACCACACACGTACAGCACTAACATCTATAAAGGTGGTGAAGAGGTAACCACTTTCCGCACCCCGTAGGAAGGACCTACTTCTAATCAACACAGGATATTCTACAAAATTACGAAAAGTTCTTTCTTCCCTCTCTCTTTTTTTAGTCTCGGGTGATTTTATATTAATTAATTTAATCAATTAATTTTATTTTTAAAGTTAAATACTAAATTACCTATTTTACATTTATTATTGTAATTATCGAAATTGCTCGAGATAGGCTAGTATTTATAGTTTACACCTTGTTGCAGATTATCAAAGTCCCACGTGTCTTCATATCCAAATTCTGTTCCAACATCGTCCTACGCTTAAAAATATATTTTAGAAAGTGTATTTAAGGAACAATGTTTTGGGCTTCGACTTTTTGCAATGAAATATATTATGTTACTTTTTCTAAAATAACTCTTACTAAATATATCAATTGAAAATAAACTCAGCTTCTATTTATTGCTCTCCTATTTATTTACTCATTGTCATATTTTTTTTTTTTCAAATTGTGAACGTTCGTTAAATGAAAAAAAAAAAGCATTGAATCGATTATATATATATATTATATATATTATATATATATATTTTATTATTTATATATATATATTATTTATATATATTATATAAGATGTGTTATATTTATATCTATATACATATATCTAAAAAATTATTTATCTATATATAATATAGATTCTATTCCAAAAATGTATTCCTTTCGCTGTAGCTGCTATTGTAGTTTATGAGTTTTTTTTTTTTTTTTTTTTTTATTATTTTTTTAACAACTATTTATCCTGCACTCACTAAAATTCCGACAGCATTCCTAAGCTCACACTAAATGATACTCATTTTTCTTGTAGTATTTATAAGTTTTTGATATGGATTTGTGGAGCTTATTATATAGAGTACTGACCTCATATATAATAATATTAATATATTAATATATATTATATATATATATAATTATATATATATATTAATATATATATATATATGTATAATAATATTATATATAATAATATAATATATTATATTATATATTAATTTAGTATATAATAATATATATAATATATATATATATATATATATAAGTATATATAATATATATATATAATATATTAATATAATATATATATATAGTTATATATATATATATATATATATATATATATTATAGGAAACTCAATATTTATAGTACTATCGCATACTGATGTAACGAAACTACGTTAACTTTAACATACTTATAAACAGTATAATTAGACTTAATAATATGTAATTATAGCGTATGAAAAGATTTATAGTAACCGTAGAAATTTTTTATATATAATTAATAATATATATATATTAATTATAAGAATAAAATCATTAATATTCATATTTAAACATTTTTATAAACAACTTATATTAATTTGTAACAGTGTAACATATTTATTATCTCTTAAAGAGATACCACCTACGTTATTTATTATATTTTTTTATTTATATTCTTATTCATATATAATTATATATTATATATTTTTATTTATTATATAATTTCTGTTTTATTTTTTATAATATAAAATCACGTAGTATTGATACGTGAAGCCCTCACTAAACTGCTCACTTATACCAAACATAAAGTTCAATAATTTTTTAATAAATTTCTATTCTTATCTCCAGATAAAGTATCATATTACATCTCTCATGAACCTTATATATATATATATATATATATATATATATATACCGAATCAACTTATAATATTTACCTTTTATATGTTATGAGCATTTTATAATATAAATGATTACGTATATATGATAATGTTATTTAGTAACTAGGTACATATAACTATTATAATTCATAATATTTATAATAGATTACCTAGCTACTACACCTATTAATATCCTATGGACTAATAAGTAATAAAGCTAAATTTATTACCTTCTTTATAATTAACAATGTGAGTGAGATTTTAAATAATAAACTAATTTTACATTTATTTATATAATTTATGTAAAAGCACACCAAAAATTAAAAAATAAAAAGTCAATTAAGCTAACGTTAATTTATTGCCGTTATGATATAGAACTTATAACAACTAGGATTTATCAAAATAAAATTCATCGATTCATAAGTGGTATATATAATATTGGCTAATATAATCAAAGGCTAATTACTTAAATATAAATATTTAGATAATAATACGCTCGCGCATACAACACCATCACATCAACCTTACACACACTAACACCATATAACATAATATATATATATATATAATATATATATATAATATAATATATATAAATTATTAAAATATATATATACTATTTAATATATATATTATTAAAATGATATTGTATGATATATTTCAAAGATAATTATTAAATATATTATTATTGTATTCAAAGTATGATAGTTAAATATTTATTTATAAGCTTATCCAAATTCATGTTTTTATCCAATAGAGATAATGACGTTAATTTATGTAATGTGCACTCAAAAATTTTATAATCCATATGTAAGAAGTGAGCTTGTTATATTATATATTGAAACGATTATTAAAACTTGCTGTATTATGTATTATGTTATTCATATGTGAAATAAATATATTACGTATTCGTTTTTAAAATTGCATAAGCCATGTAACTAGACGATAATTATATTTATATATATTTATTAATCTTTAATATATATTATATTATAAAGAATAGATATAATATATATATATATATATATATATATATATAATATATAATATTAATATTAATATAATAACTAATATTTAATAAAATATTATATATATTATATATATATATATATATATATTTATATTATGTGAGGTGTGTGTATTTGTGTGTTTGTGTGTTTTTGTGTGTATGTCGTTTTATGACTTAAAACTAACGAACATCACATAGTGTTAAGTCAGACCGCATTAGATATCAGTATGTATTGGTGCTCTTCAGTGACCTCTAGGTTTGGATTTCAGTTAAGAGGGATGACTTTACAGAATCCCCCGTTCTTGTCTAATATCCTATCGTTCAAAAGTACCACTATAATGTGAAATATGTTTCCCTGCACTTCAATAAATATATTTATCTTACCGAATACCTAAAAATATTTAGATAATTTTCTATAATTATTTATTCCTCATAATTTCCGTATTATTAATTTTTCATATTATACTATACTTTATTCTTCTAAATATGTTATTTCTTTTCGTGATACGATCGTAGTGTATTCGAGATATCTGATGGACTAGAGGACTTAAATGAGCTTATAGTTTGAACCTTATTTATATAATATATAATATATTATATATATATATTATATTATATATATATATATATATATAATATATATATTATATTATATTATATAATCATTATATATTAATATTATATAATATATATATATATATATATTATATATATATATATTATATAATATATTATATAAATTATTATAATATAGTATAATTAATAATATATAATAATATATATATAATATATTATAATATAATAATATATATATATATAATTATATATATATATACTATATATACCTGAGAAATGTGTATCGAAACTCACTTCGCATTCACCCGCTAGCGATATGTACAATAAATGCATATACGAATACATTTTATTAAATATTATTAATATATATTATTAATTATATATTAATATATATATATATATATAATATATGCAGAGGTATGACCTGGAACTGATGAATTTTTGCGTTTCCAGCGCGGAAACCGGTAATTAGCAGGTATATACAAATAATAATTCCACGGCTACGGTTAATAGGATTATTCCTTTATTTACCAACATAATCTATAATAGAAATGTAAAAAAATTAATATTATTATATAATTATATTATATTATTAATAACTTATTTCAATATAAAATATCTTATATATAATATCATATTAATATTATATATTATATATATATATATTAATTAATATTAATATATATATATATATATTAATTAATATTATATAATTAATATATATATATATTAATATATATTAATATTATAAGGGAGTTGGCTAGATATATATATTTTAGCACATAGGCGGACGTGCTAGTACTCATATGTTAGTCACTCACCCGTTAACGGGTAGAATTGTAGTGCGCTCATTACTCGGTTATATATATATATTAGCTTTGCGCCACACAAATCTCACAGTATATACCTCTCGAGCTGCGATTATGCATTTTTTTAAAATATATGAGGTATATATAGCGGCGTATATGTCTCATATTTGAATACTCATAAGATAGTGACGCTAGGTACTGAGTATTAGCAACAAAAAAATGACTTTGATTCGGTTACGTGTGCGGCTTACCGCGGTTGGCGTGACTATTACGGCATATATTATTCCTAGGTGCTGGGCTCAATCACTAATATTAATATAATAATATTATAATAGTAATTTAAATAATTATAATATAATATATATATATATATTAATATAATATATTATTTATTTAATAGTTATATATATATATATTATATATTATTAATATATAATATATATATATTATATATATATATATATATTATATATTATAATATAATAAATATGATATATATATATATATATATATAATATTTAATTATAAAATATTAATAATATATATTTATAATAATATATATAATATGATTAATATAATATATTATATATATTAATATATAATATATATATTTGATTATGATTATGTGGATGTGTGAATCTGTGTGTTTATATTCATTAACAGATATTGCTATAATATGAATTGTTATTATCATTTAAATTGATTACAGATTTGTTTACATATTAATAATTAACC
>JABUQX010105195.1:5000-15000 GCA_015478945.1 Trachelipus rathkii | reverse complement strand
AAGGGGAGTGAATGGTGGAATGTGAGGAGGTGAAAGGAGGTGGTGAAAAGGAAAAGGAGGCTTAGATGTGAAATGGTGGGAAGTAGGAGAGAGGAAAGCTGGGAGGAATATAGAAAGGGGTTAGAGTGGAAGCAAAGAGGGCGGTGGAGAGGACAAAGAGAAGAGCAAAAGATGAGTGGTGTAGAAAAGTGACGGAAAATTTGAATCGGGGAGTAAGATGTTCTGGAAAGAAGTGAATAGAAAAAGGAAGAAGAAGGAGGGGTTTGGGGGAGAGGATTAAGGAGGAGATGGGGAGTGGATAGGAGGAAGAGGAAAGAAGGGTGAGGAAGCGGTGGGGGGAGTATTTTAGTGGACTATTGAAATGAAGTGGGTGGGGGAGGGGAGGAAGATTTGCAAGAGGTGAGGGTGGGGAGTGAATTGGGGAGGGAGGGGGAGGAAGAAATACAAATGGAGGAAATTATTAGGGCCGTGAATAAAGGAAAAAAAGGGAAGTCCGCAGGTTTGGATGGTGTGAGTGGAAATGTTGCAGAAGGGAGGTATAGGGGTGGAGGAATGCGACTGTCATAAGGTTATTTATATATGTGGAGGAGTGGTGAGGTACACACAAAGGATTGGGAGGATGGGTTGTTTGGTCGCCCCTGTATAAGGGGAAGGGGGATAGGATGGAATGTATTATAGAGGTATATGTCTTTTGAGTGTGGTAGGGAAAGTGTATGGGAATACTGATTGAGAGAGTGAGAGTTTTAACGGAGGGGAGAATGGGGGAAGAGAACAAGGAGGATTTAGGGAGGGAGAGGGTGTGTGGACCAGGTGTTTACACTAAAGATGCTTGTGGAGAAAAAGTATAGAGAGGAAAGGGAAGTGTATGGGGTGTTTTTTAGATTTAAGCGAAAGCATATGGAATAGAGTGAAGATGGGGGAAATTGGTGGAAGGGTGTTGGAGGAGAATTGAGTGGGGGGCAAATTAGGTAAAGGTTTGGGCCTTTTATAGGAATAGTAAGAATGTGTGTGAGAGTGTTAGGAGGGAAGAGTAGATGTTTGGGGTGGTGAGAGGATTAAGGCAGGGGTGTGTAATGTCACCATGGCTTTTCAAATTTGTTTATGGAGAGTGTTTGCAGAGGAATGGCTGAGGGAGGGGAGGGGGTGGAATTGATGAATGGGAATGATAGAAGGGAAGTGAACATGATACTGTTTGCGGACGATACTGCCCTTGTGGCGAAGAACGCGGAAGGGCTGAGGTATTTGGTGAGGGAGTTTTGAGAGAATGTGTGAACAAAAGGGGCTTAAAATAAACCCAGGTAAGAATAAAGTGTTAGTGTTTGAGGAAGAGGAAGAGAGGAGGGGGGAGGGGTCAGAGGTTAGAGTAGGGGGTGTAGTATTGGAAGAAGTAAAGATGTTTAGATATTTAGGGATGGACTTGGGAAGGGGGAGGGATGAAGGAGGAGATAGAAACATAGAGTAGGGAAAAGGAATGAGAGTTTTGAGTAGTCTGAGAGAATTATGGAAAGGGGGGGATTTTTATCACAGCAAGTTAAGATAAGTAATGTTGAAAAAATTTGTGTACCAGCGGTGTTGAATGGGTGTGAAACGTGGGGGTTGAATGCCAGGTCCAGGAAGAAGTTGGAAGTATTTGAGATGAAGGGTTTGAAGCGGGTTGTGGGGTTAGCAGAAGGGAGAGGATTAGAATAGGGTGGTGAGGGAGAGATGTGATTGGAGGAATGGGTTGGTGGGAAGAGCGGAGAAGGGAATGCTAAGATGGTATGGGCATCTAGTGAGAATGGAGGAACAGAGAGTGGTTAGAAGAGTGTGGGAGGCGGAGGGGATAGGAAGGAGAGGAAGGGGAGAACGCAAGAAGGAGGTGGAAATGATGGAATAAAGGAGATGCTGAGGAGGAGGGATGAGGAGGAAGAGGTAGGTGTGGCGAGAGATAGAGTTGGGGTGGACGGAGGTGGGTGAGGCGAGATGAGAGGGAGGTGTGAATGAAGAGAGGTTGTACGTACGCACTACTCCGCTCAAGGCGGGGAAAAAGTGAAGTAAAATAATATAATAAATAATAATATATATTAATATTATATATTATTATTATATATATATATATATTATATATATATATATATATAAATAATATATATATATATATATAATATATATATATATATAATTATATATCTGAGGTTGCCAACGAGCAACTTTTTTTGTTAGTCCACAATTTGGCAATTCCGCAAACTCTGTTGGACAATTCCGCAGTTTCACAATGTCTCCAACTTTTTTTTGCTTCGTCAGTCCACTTGCAATTCCTCAATTTCGCCACTTGTTCCTGCTTCGCCAAGTCTGCTATCGAATTCCGTAAATTCGCTCAATTAAACACTTTTTCTGCTTCGCCAGTCCCGCTTTCGCAAATCGGCTAATCTATCGCTAATAATTTTTTTTTCCATTATTGAAGTCTACAACAGTTCGCTAACCCTTTATTGGTAGTTAAAAACATATTTTTACAATAAAATTACCTTACAAATTTATAATTTATTCAATTTTTAATATTATATGTTATTTTTAGTGTATAACAATTAACAAGCTTTATAACAATGGGTTAATTTTATCTATATATATATATATATATATATATAGTATATATTATATTAACATATATATATTATATATAAATATATATTGTTATATATATATATATATATATATATATATATATATATATATATATATATTATACCTAACCTAATTGTAATTGCAATTATTGATTGTTGTTGTCCTCCTCAACCCTTCTCCTCCCTTTGGCACAGTCCACTTCAAATTCCAAGAGGTGCATATTTTCCATTCACAAACGCCAACTTCTCAAAGTTTCATCACACAGGGATGTCCTCTTGGGCCTGAGAACAAACCTTCACAGAAAAATATGAATAATTAATGAAGAAAGAATTAAAAGAGGGATCTTTCAAAGATAGTTGATTTTAAAATTTTTACTATAAAAAACTTTACAACTATTTATAGGGGTTATTATTAATCATTAAAAATTTATTATATAAAAAAATCCTCTTTATAGCTGATGTTCTTCCTCTTCTGTGATAAAACCATTAACAGTTGGCTAACTATCCTCTATTTGGAGCAAACACCCAATCTGTAATAATGGGATTTTATAAGCTCCTATTTTATTTTTATTTATTTATTTATTATTATATTATTATTATTTTTATTTTTTTTATTATTTATTATTTATTTATTTATTATTATTATTATTATTATTATTATTATTATTATTATTATTATTATTATTATTATTATTATTATTATTATTATTATTATTATTATTATTATTATTATTATTATTATTATTAATTATTATTATTATTATTATTATTATTATTATTATTATTATTATTATTATTATTATTATTATTATTATTATTAATTCTTTCTTTTCTCTCTATTCAGTAGCCTATATCAAAATATGAAACTTGACTTTTTAATTTAAACTGAATTTTATTTTTAATTTAATTTTGAATAGTCAACTTTACAGTAATGATTTACTTTAAATTTAAAGGTTTTAGGTTAGCTTCTCTATTGAATTCTACCATATAAAGTATGGTGGGTAAGAACTAAAATCAAACTATCAGCTATACAGAATGAGCTTAGTTGTTGATGCTTACCCTATTTAGGAAAAGAAGTTCCTCCAATTTGATAAATCTCTCCTTATCTGGGGTTGAAAGGCCTCTTCTAATATTTTAGCCTATGCTGCTAACTTCTTCAGGTCTAGGTATGGTAGCCTAGGCCACTTATTGAAATGGTTATGTAAAATAAAAAATATAAACATTAGTTATTTGTTATTATTATTTTCTTCTTTTTTTTCAGTGGCCACTTTATAAAGTTTGATTTTTAAATTTTTTTTATTTTTTAATGTATTTGTTTATAGCCAGTTGTGGCAGAACCAGAAACATAGTTCTGGCTCCAGTAATATGTATTTTAGGTCTGCACCTTTTTTCCCATTGCTCAATGTTGCAAGAAATTAGGGTTGGGGCTTTTGCCGTTCGTCAAAAATCCAAAGTCATAACAAAAGATCTCTGACGTCATGGCACATTTTACATTAGGGTGCATTCAACCAAGTCATGGTGTATTTATTTATTATTATTATTATTATTATTATTATTATTTTTTATTTAATTAAAAAATTTATTTTTGTTATTCAAAAGAAGAACTCAAAAATCAAATTTTATATTTCAATATGGCCACTTGAATAAAAAAGAAAAAAAAAATAATATAATATATTGAGGATTTTCAATTATATTCTCAACATTCCAATGAAAAGTAATAGATTTTTATCACTTAAACTTTATTTTTATATTATTTTCTTCTTATTTTAAGTCAAAGTGCATTAATTGAAAGATATTTCGTATCAGTTTTTATTTAGTTATTAAAATTATTTACAGTAGGTTTATAACTTTATATTATGCGTGCGTCGTACGCGCTATTGTTTATATCTCTCTCAATTGCGCGCCAGAAATAATAACAATACAATGTGACATGGTAATTTTTTGAGGGGCAATTTGCCAACCGTTAACAACTTTACAATTATGGCATTTCTCGCCATATATTCGTAATTATTACGAAGTATTCACATCAAATATACAAAATTATTTTATAAACAAATTATTAATGAATCCAATTTGTTGCATGTGGTGACTTTTGGAGGGTGAATTTCCAAGTTTACTTGGAGATTCACACCTGAACACCCAGCCACTTCTAAAATACTTAATTTTAGAGGAATAGAGAAGATTAAGTGAAAATTCAAGTAGTAGAGGAAACTTAAATCTAACAAAATGACTATACCTAAAAAGTAATCAACATGTTACATGAAAGTTTCACCTTTATATCACTTATCACAAGAGTATACTGGCATTAGAATATATAAACTTTAGCACCAATAGAATTTTTTTTATAAATCATCTAACTCTTCACATTCATTATTTAACATAAAATATGGCTTTACATTTATTAAGTTTTCACATTGTACTTGATTATTCTTATTTATGTACACATTATTTCCAGATAACTTTACTATGGGATAGGGGCCATGATATATGGGTTCTAGTTTGTTTCTGCCATACTGCTGTTTTTTAACTAGTACAAATTTTGCATCTTGCAGACTATTTGGCACATATATTTTGGGGTTCTTGGCAGCAGAATTCTTCAACAGAGGGAGTTATCTCTTGCATAATTTTAGTTTTTTTTTCAGCGTAAGTTTTTCATGGACATCGGGGAAGGGGGCCTCCCATCTTGTTTTATTAATGGCTCCAGGGGGAGTTGGATTTTGGCCCATCATTAAGATGGCAGGGGTGATTCCTTCTGAATTCAATGGAGCAGTACGCAGACACAATAGCACAATGGGGAGAAGATCTAGCCAATAATACTTCACATCTTCCAACTCATCCGACAGCATGGCTCGCAAAGATCTCAACAATGTTCTATGGGAGTTTTCAATGAGGCCATTGCTTTGAGGGGGTAGTAGGTGGAAGGTAAAGTTATGCCGGGATCCTAACTCCTCACATACACTCTTGAATAAGTCCGACGTAAACTGCGTTCCTCTATCAGAAACATAAGTTCCTACCACTCCAGCTATGGGTAGAAATTCTCTAGTAATTACCTCCACTATGGTTGAGGTTTCTATGTTTTTCAAAGGGAAAGCAAAGAGATAACGGGAGAACCTATCAATCAATGTTAAAAGGTACTTATAGCTTTTGCATTGAGGCATTTTAAGAATGTCAATATGGACTACTTGAAATTTGGCCGATACTGGCCTATAAGATTCATATGGAGGGCTTATTTTGCGAAAAGATTTAGATCTCTGACATGCATCACAACTTTGTACAAATTGCTTTACGTACTTTGGCATATTTTTTCATACAAAGCGCTTTCTAAGGGATGCCAGAGTTTTCTTAACACCAAAATGCCCTAAAGAGTGAGAATAAGAAATAACAGGAAGAATAAAGGATTCTGGAACAAAGACACGTGGTGAAAGTGGAATAGATTCATCAACGACTAGTGAGACCAAGTCATTCCGATAATAATAGAGTCTTTTTGTAAGCTTAAGACCTGTATTTTCTTGGTTATTTAAATATTTCTGAAGTTGTACATCAGCTTCTTGTGCTGCTTGCAGTTCTTTGTAGTCAATCTTACACTGAAAAAGCTTAAATACATCATTGGCGGAAATATTGAAAATTGATGCAAGAGCATAACCGTCATCCTCTGTTGAAGAATTCTGCTGGGGTAGAAAATCTGGTGACACCAAGACTTCATCACAGGATACTTCTGGAATGACTTCTGCTTCAGGTATCTGATCTCCAATTTGAAGAGAAGAGCTTGTTGCTGAATCTATGTCTACTTTTTCCGCAGAAGTGGAAGGAGTGGGCAAATTTGATGGCCATTCAGTGGTTCTCTGAGCTGGATTTCTACTCAAGAAATCTGCAAGAATATTTTCTTCAGATTTAATATGATGTACAGTCAAATCATACTCTGACAAGAAAGTTAGGTATCGCTGCTCCCTTGCTAGCAAGTGATTAGCATCAGTCTCTTTTTTAAGTGACTGTGTGACTGAAAGATTGTCACAAAACACATCTACCTTTCTTGCTTCTACTATGTGGGAAAATTTCTTAATTGTTTTAACCAAGGCAAGGAGTTCCTTGCTATATATACTATAACCCAATTTCAGTAGGATTCAATCGAACTGTCTTCACCCAGCGGAACTGTTTTTTTCATTTTCCGTAGAAACTACTACACCTGCCAAGGCTGTCTGACTAGCATCAGTGAAAACAGATATTTGAGCATTATTAGAAGGAAAACCCAAAGGTATAGCATTTTTGAGGGCCAATTTGGCCATTTACAGGCCTTTTTCCTGCCTCAGGATTCCATTTTTACTCTGCTCGTTGAGAGTATGTGGCACCTTTGAGAAAGAAAGAAAGAGGAGAAATAATTTCAGAAATACCAGGAAGAGAAGAGCGAAAATAGTTTAGACTGCCTATGAAAGAACGTAAATCTTTGATAGTCTTGGGTTTTGGGATATTCATAATAGCAGTGGTTTTATCCTCATTAGGAAGCATGGAGCCTTCGGACACATCAAAACCTAATATGTAACCCGAGACTGTCCAATTTGGCACTTATCAGCACTAAGTCTCAAATTAAAAGATTTTAACCGGTCTAGTACCATTTCTAAAATCTTCATGTGTTCTCATCATGAGTAGGAGTAGCGATGAGGATATCATCAATATATATATAAATGTTAGGGATTTTAGAAAGAATTAAAGATATGTATTTTGTAAAACTAGTGGGACTGGAATGGAAGCCTTCTACAATACTATTATATGAGAAACTGCCAAAAGGAGTATTTATAGTTAAGAATTTTCGACAAAAACGGGGGGCCTTTAAGGTTATAAAATGCCTTTTTTAAGTCTAAAACAGAAAATACTTTACACCCATGAAGTAAGTTCGTAAAGTCATTTAAGTTAGGGAGACTGAAATTGTCTCGAACAGCTCGTTTGTTCAATAATCTCAAATCGGCTACTATTCGGACTCCACCACTAGGTTTAGAAAGTACAGAAATCGGAAATCCCCAAGGTGAGTGCGAGGGAGAAAGTACCCCAGCATTTACTAACCTGCCTATCTCTTCTTTGGCCTTATCATATAAACTAGTAGAGATTCTGCGACTTTTAATGTTTATTGGGGAACCCATAACTTTAAATTTATAAGGAATTAGTTCATTTAAGGAATTTTGTTCAGTGGGGGAAAGGGGAAATTTTGTAAAGCCTATTTCACTTGTATTATTAAATTCATTTTCATTATTAATATCACTTTTATTCACACTAATTTCATTTCTATTTTTATTACACTTGTAGGAGGCATTGTTCTGATAGCTACCCCCAGGGATACTATTATTATAATTATTGTCTCTCACATTAACATTTTCTAAAATTTTATATAAATCATCAAACAACATTTTATATTCACCTAATAGAGAAGTATAAAGGGAAGGCGCGGAAGGAAGTTTAGGAGAAAGAGTTAAATTTATATAATTAAAATCATTTGTTATGGGTAGTGCTTCAGAATCATTCCCTTGAATGACTTCACAAGAAAGACCAGTTGTGGCATCAATTACCATATTTGAGCTAAAATCTAGGTTAAATTTATATTTAGTAAAAAAATCTATCCCTAAAATATTATCAATTACATCAGCTATTAAAAATATATGCTCATAGTCACGTTTTAGCAAGAAATTTAGTTTTTTAGTTATACAATCATAAATGTTAATCTGACTTCCATTAGCAGCTGTAAGAAAGCCAATAGGATCTTTCCTTTGTTCTGCAGAAGCCTTTAAAATAGAAAATGAACTCCCTGTATCTAACAGAAATAATTGCTTTGAATTAGCGTCATATATACGAAGGAGACAATTATTTGCAAAATTTTTACATTCGTTTACATTTAAAACTTTGGGAAGCACTGACCCATTGCAAGAATCTGCATTTTCAACCCGCATCACAGTATTTTGGCTTGGAACTAAAGATTCCAGCCCAATAACTGACTGTTCGCTACCTTGATAATGCATATCCTTACCCTTAACACTATTATCAGAGGAAATCAAATTTTCCCTATACCAAGATTCATTTTCACTCAACTGAGAAACTCAAATTTTCCCTATACCAAGATTCATTTTCACTCAACTGAGAAGCTCTCTCGCATAAAACAGATTGTTTTACGCCATTATTAGCATTTTCACTTGAATGAACATGAACCTGGATATTATTTTTATTAGCATGCAAAATTGTATTAACATTTTTACCTATATCGTTGTAATTATTATTCGCATTTGGTTGGGGGTAGCTTTCCTCCCTAATACGTTCTATATTGTTAAAACTACTTTTGTACTTACAAATTTTCCGAGTTACAACTGGATTAAAACGCACTTTCTTTGTACAGGGGCGTAACTCCACCCCTATACTTAGTTTCCCTGCGATGGTAGGGAAGTAGGTCCAGCATTGTTTTGTGATGGCGCTTGTGCCAACAAATGAGCCATTTTGCAAGTGCCTCCTTGACACCTGGTAGCCATTTCACGGAATGTGAAATGGTAGTAGCAAAGGGGTCCATCTTTTCTAAATCCTGAAGGTGATCGACGACGGTTAGAACGACCTCTGTCCCAGCCAGGAGAGCGACCTCTGTCCCAACCATTATCATTACGAGACATCCGTAGATCTAATTGATTTACTTGATATGTGAGGGCCTCCAACTTCTGGAACATCTCACTTAGTCGATTGTTTATTTGGGCCAAATCATTGTGTGAAATGTGGTCTTCTTTCCTAGGTTGGGGATCACTTGCCCTGGTAGGGATGAATGGAGTCATAGCATTGACCGAATAATCTGGATAGGATTTTGACTTATGACGTTGGGATTCCATGAACACATCAGCTGCTTCAGCCAATTTATGAATATCCGCATCCCCTTTCAATACCGTTAATAACGGTACCAGATCCTCAGGTAGAACACGAAGAAACATCTGTTTCATAAGGTTTTCATTTTGATGTAGAAGCCATTGATAACTGCGGATTCCTAATGATGCTTTAATTCTGTTAAGATATGCTGTGGGCTTTTCACCAGGTTTAAGCTCCTGCCGAAATAAATTTTCAGCTTTCTCTTTATCAGATGGAGCATAAGTTTCAGTTACAAGGCGAACCAATTCTTCATATGTTTGGTCGTTGATAGGATAGCTTATTCTTGAAGTTATAGCCGAAGGTAAGAGAGGACCGAGAAGTTGAACTTTTTCGATATTATCAGTAACAAAATATAGGCTAAATAGAAATTCCACTCTATCTAACCACTTTCCCACATCCCTTGTTTCAAACCGAGGAATATCCTGCACAGAGAGTACTTTCCTAGTTCTTCGATGTGGTTCGGGTGATGGGGTGCGAGAACGATCACTCTCAACCGATGAGTTATTTGAGTTGTGACC
>JABUQX010105194.1:0-17500 GCA_015478945.1 Trachelipus rathkii | reverse complement strand
GTCACCCCGTAAGGGGGGACGTAGCCCCCTTAAAAAATTAAAATGATCGTAGAAGACTGAAACTTGGAGACAGGGTAGAGGAGTCGGAGTCGGAGACGGAGTTGGAGTTGGATTCGGACTCGGAGTCCAGAGACCCCCCCGGAGGTGGGTTTCAGTTTGAAAAAAAAGAAGAAGAAATGCATGGAATGCAAAACAGAGGAAGAAGAAGAAGAAAGGAAGAAGAAGAAGAAAGGAAGAAGGAGGAAGGAGGAAGGAAGAAGAATGAAGAATGAGGAGTAGACACAGACACTGGTGTAGGAGCCGGTGCGGTGTTGAGTTAGTAAACATTCATTTAATAATACAATATCATTACTGTTTACATAACTGATTCTGTTCTAAGATGTACATATCGTCAATTACATTGCATCATGCAAAGATAAACCGTTTTTCTAGACGTTGAAGACTAACATTTATATTTTCAAATCTCGATTTCTTTTTATAAACGTTAACTAATATAATTTTTTTCCTAAGTTGAAACATACATATATTGTTTACTATTTTTTTTTTTTAATTTTTTATTTTACATTTATACTTTGTGTTTAATTTTATTATTTTAATTTTTATTTTTATTTTTTTATTTTTAAATTTATTTTTCTAACTTTATTTTTCTAATTTTATTTTTTTGAAAGTTTTATTTTACATTTATACTATGTTTAATTTTTTTATTTTATTTTAACTTTTTAATTTTTTTAATTTTCTAACTTTATTTTTTATATAAGTTTTTATTTTAGATTTATACTTGTTTATTTTTTTATATAAGTTTTTATTTTGCATTTATACTTTGTGTTTAATTTTTTTTTAATTTTATTTTTTTTTTTAAAAGTTTTATTTTACATTTATACTTTGTTTTTTTTTTATATAAGTTTTTATTTTGCATTTATGCATTGTGTTTAATTTTTTTATTTTAATTTTTTAACTTTTTAATTTTTTATTTTTAATATTTATTTTTTTTATTTTTATAACTGTTTTTTCCATAAGTTTTATTTTACATTTATACTTTGTGTTTAATTTTTTTTTTTTTTTTTTTTTTTTTAATTTTTTCTATTTTTTTATTTTTTATTTTTATTTCTTTAAAACTTTTTGTTTTGTTAAATTTTTTTTATACTTTTTCATCATTATAACGTAAATATTTACGTTTTTACATACCCTAAATCAGTAAATCAGTAAATCAAACCACCCACCCCACCTTCCACCATTCTGTGACCTATATTGATCTATTGATCTATTGTTTCAAGTCACATTTCGAGTATGATTTTGGATAAGCATAACATAAAATCAAGTTCTTTATACAAAAATCAACGAATATATGCTAACGTAACAAAGTTTTCACACTAAATAACAGTAAAGTAAATCATATGAACTTAGAAAATAATGTACAACGACAAGCTAAAGCACCTTACACGAATAAACTGATACATTACTTAACAAACAGTAAATAACTAAACACTGCAGACAAAAACGTAACCATTCTCACTTTTTCAAACATATCTTTAACATATCAATGTTAATTTCACATTAACATGGTAATATTTACAAAAGATTTATCATATCCTAACCTACTTGCTGTAATGAACTAAGAATAAATCACACACACACACACACACACACACACACACACACACAACACACACACACACACACACACACACACACACACACACACACACACACACACATGAAAATGATTTTATGCTAAGGTTTAATAAAATAACTTTATTATTTACATTTTATTATTCAGAATATTTGTACATGGAAAAACATTAAACATTATACATTAGACATAGATAAATATTTATAATATATTAAATGGAAATTATTGTACCCTTATAACCATATGATGCAGTGCGACATGAATTTTTAATAAAGATTCGCTTGTCGGTTGTGTGTTGGACCATTTTAGTACCAGCAACAATACTAACACCTCCATATTTCCCAGGCTGAAAACCTCCATATTTCCCAGGCTGAAAAGTTATATTAGGCACACTGTAACACAACCCTCCTCTGCTACTTCCGTGTAAATTAGCATGAGGATTCTGTGACTCGTCTATTCGTGCAGCTTTTTTATGTGGTAGGTCATCGTCTCGTACATCATCTTTATCAACATTATCAAATTGTATTTCATTCATTGCCTTCACTGTAACATCATGGTTTTTGATATCATTGTACAATGACTCATCGTGACCTATACTATTTTCAGAGCAACGATCATACGTTAACTTTAACAATTTTTCAAAATTAATAGTATCCTTTGTATCTTTATTGATTGTAAGACCTTTGGCTTTTACAATATATTTTATATTCCCATCTGCAGTTCTTATTCTAACAGCATAAGATTTAGGTCCAGTACACACAAAGGAGTCGGCGTATGCCTCAGAACCGTAATCTGCTATTTCATCTGTTAGTTCACCTAAAAAGTTTCCTGTTTCAATAACTTCATCGTTTTCTCCAGCGACAAAAATACAAGAGTCTGTATCGCAGTACAATGCCCTTTGTTTGACTTTGTTAAGGAGCTCGTATAATTTTATACGTGCATATGCAGTCGTAAACGATGCGATAGGAATATTTGTTGCAGTTGACGTGCGTTCGGCTAGTGCATTTTTGACAACTGTTACAACATATTTACAGCCTATTGGAATAACACTAGTGACTTCATTGTCGCATTGATATATTTACAGCCTATTGGAATAACGCTAGTGACTTCATTGTCACATTGATTGATTAGTTCCCATACTTGTTTATCACTAGTACATACTACATCTCCTCTTGTAGGCGTATTTTGTGCAAATTTTCCCCAAAGAGAATTGAGACATAATTTTGCAATGAACCGCATCCCAGGGTTTTTCTTGATATTGTTAATATCAAGTTCGACACCTTCCTTTTCTCTGAAAAGACGGACAAACTCTTTAAGTTTTTCCTCGAAATCAGGATCGTCTTCGTGAATATTATTTGGTGGTCCTGATGCCTCTGTTTTTATTTTTAAGAAGTGGTTCACATATCCTTCAAATAAAAACTCCTTCTCTTTAAACGACCAAACTTCAAATATTTTAATTATTTCGTACCCCATCTCTAATGCTAGCTGAATTTCAGGTGTTGTGTATACACCTTCAATAGCACGTTCATTCTTATCATGATTGCATTTCGCACAATTTTCTTCAACACATTTTACACAGAGTGGAAATATTAATTTATTTTTGGCTCGTTTAGCGAGGACGGGGATGTATAAGTCTTGAGGAGGAAGAATCTTAACGTAAGCTGCACCGAAATATTTATCATTGATACCATTCTTAAATGATTCAATGTCTGGTACTTTATCACCTATTAGTTTTTCAGGGGGACCACAAGGGTATTTCATTCGTTTCTGAACATAAGGGTAAAGCGATGTATAGTCTAAATACATGATCTTCTGTCCTTTAGTTGGTGGGTAGTAATGTACGAATGGTTCAGTGCGGCCTCCAAACAATGAATTGTCTATTATGAGTCTGTTGTTAACAACATCATTGCTAAGACGTTGAATATAATCGCTAATGCTTATGTTTTCATCGGTATGATCAGGATCTTGAATGAATTGGGTCTTTTGTACCTTCCATTCACATTCCCACACACGTACTACATTAAACCCGGCTTCTTTATACCTATCTTCTTGTTTCATGGTGAGATTGTAGCGGTCAACAGCCGAGACGTTATGCAGCATCCCTTTTCCTTTATTGCAGTCTTTATGTCCATGCCATGCACAACCATGGTATAGGAAAGCAGTTTTCACTCCTTTTACATAACCAAACCCGTCAGGGTAAAGCCATTTGTTCTTAATTTTAAACCCTTTCTCTCCACCGTTGCGAGCGTGCCTTATGTCTATATTGTTCAATTTTTCCTGATACATAAGCCAGCGAATTGCTTCATAGGTGAAAGGTTTAGGGTTCTCTCGACCTAGAATAGTGATTTTTTCATCAGGCATAAACACATTTTTATAAAGTGTAAAGCATAAAGATGCAATTGTTGTGTTGTTATCTAGACAATCTATATCAAATTCTTTAATGAAGCTACCTCTAAACTTCTCAAAACATTTTCTTAGTATATTAACATCTTGGGCACAGTACTTTTCACATTCTTCAAAAATATTGTATTCTTTACCTATAAACTTATTATAGTACTCTTCAAATTCTTGTCTTTCATTTGTTGACATTTTATCTACTTCGAAGAATTTCTTATCAGGAATAGGCCCTTTATAATTCAATGTATCTTCATTTAAAAATGTATAGGGAAAGAAACCTTTGGAATTGTCTTTTTCACTGACACCCATGCATTTAGGCAAGCTTTTCAATGCACATGGTGTGAAAAGCAATGTATCCCTGAAGACTATATTTCCATTCGATCCCATTGAAATGATTTATTACCTCTTTTTATAGGATTTCTGCTGATAGAATCTGAACTTGGGTGTGTCAGTAATGATGCATATACGAACTGATGATCAAATTTTCCGCCATTATGTGCAGCAACAATCACTTTTGACTCATGATTTTTCTCTGAAAAATCCATCAGGAAGTCTATAAATTGATTTACAGGCGTTTTTTCGGTCTCTAATTTAAATGTTCTTGTTCTTGGACCACAATGTGAACATACTTGTTCACCTTCCTTATCTGTGCACATTTCGCATATCATCTGGCTTACCAGTAAATAAGGACGCAATTCTATTATTCTTCTTCCTTTATCATCATATCCTTTATCTTCCTGGTATGTCTCGATATCATAGTAACATGTATAAACCACCGGATCCGTATCTTTCTTCTTCTTAATTTTCTTTTTCATGTAGCATATATGATATTCGTCTTCTTTAGGCTCGTATAATGTACTGCATGTTTTGCAATAAGCTTTTGTGCAATCGTGTTTGAAACTACCTTTACGATCAGCCTTTATTTGCTCAAGACAGAGTGTACAAATCTTTATTTTCTTGCACGTGTTATTATCCTGATGTTTTTTAAAACAGAATGCATTATAAAATTCACGATTACATTCACGACATTCATGGAATATACCATCGTGATCAAATGAGCCTTGACACTTATCGTATAGACACTGTCTACATCCATAATGTTCACAGTCTAATTTATGTGCTATATTATTACTGTTGAAAGTGTAACAATATGTGCAAAAGATACCATTCATATATGCATTCTTTTTCTTGGTATTCTCAAAACATAACTTTAACTTATCTTCTGTTATAGCATAATAATGATTTACTCCGTCCGTGGCCTATAATGTATAAAGGGTCATTTCTGTTCTCGTTAGATGGATTATAAAGTATTTTTACTCCATTACCTTCAGGACCGAATACGACTATACGGCATTTTTCGATATTCTCGATTTTTTCAAAGTCAGTTACTATGAAAGAATCTGTATATTCCATACCACATTTTTTAGCTAATGCTTCTGCCTCATTCTCAATTGTATACGAATGAATACCTCTGGACTCTACACATTCTCTCGTTATTTTCCTAAACAATACGACAGCTTTGAAAGCACAACCTACCACCTTTCTCTAGATGAACTTTACTAATGTAACGATGTTTTGAAACTAAGATTTTTGTGGCTCGAATGCACTCGGTTTTACAGTCATCGCCTTTGCCTTTAGCTATCATGAACACGGTAGCTACTACTTTGAATTTGGTAAAGGATGCCTTGTCACCGGACTGAAATGACCCTTCCAAACGTCTCATCATCTCTTTCACCCCAATATTGTCTAATATATCTCTATAGCTGATGTTTACATAGTATTTCCGGTCAGGTGACTGATCATCGCCAAAAGTGAAATTGATTCCAACCCTCATACGGGCCCTATCATAGTCTAAGTCTTGAATATAGCATCAATGACTTCACTCACAACCATTTCAAACGATGCTTCAAGATCTCTTGGTCCATGGAAAAAGTTTTCATCAATAACCTTAACTTCATAGGTATGACGTTCCATTGACTTTTTAAGTTTCTCTACAGAGATGTGGGTTATGTCTGTTATAGTGGTCTTTCTCTTCTTATTAGGGGGATTTATTCTCGAAGGGCTAGCCTGGAATAAATAGTCATTATTATTATTTATGATACATTAGACAATTAAAATCAAGTTTTCAAACAAATAGGGCACTATACCAATAATATATTAGTTTAACCTAGTATTTCACATTACATATATTAAATATATTTATCCACACAGCAACAACAACATACCATTTTAAACGGTCCGATGATAACGGACATGATGAACGCTTTTTACTCGGATGTATGGTTGTATATTCAAAAGGTTTCTGGAAAAGAATAATTTTTTAGACATATGTATAAATCATTTTCCCCCTATTCTTAATTGATAAAATGTATTTAATTACTTTACGTATCAATAATTATTAATTAGATATGTTACAATGCTATTTTTAAAATGGAAAATATATATATTAAATAATAAAAGCTTACCTAGCTGAATGAGTATTGATTTGAAAAAATCCTCATGTGTAGCTATAAAAACTCTTGATTGATATACAACAGGATTCCAACGAATGTGTCTTAAAGTGTTAAAACGCGAAGAAACAGCTGGCTTAACAATGCCCTTCAAGAGATGTAAACAACTTACCTAGCACAGGCTCCCCAAATCATAAGATAGCAGAAGGAGAGCTAAAAGTTATATGATCAGGAGATGCCAGATTTACCAGTTTGTTTAATAAATATAATAAGTATTGCCTTCATTTTTTGCAAGTGTTATAACATAAAATCATTTTCATGTTTCGAGTTGATATTTTCTGGAAGGGGGGGGGCGGAGCCTAAAAGAGATAAGCCTAAAAATTATTTCAGGTGTTACTATTGCGTAATGTTGTGGTGTTGATTGTGTGTGTGTGTGTGTGTGCTGTCATTTATTCTTAGTTCATTACACAAGTTAGGTTAGGATATGATAAATCTTTTGCTTAAATTATGACCATATTAATGTGAAATTAACATTGATATGTTAATGATAATGTTTGAAAAGTGTGAATAGGTTACGGTTTTTGTATGCGGTGTTGTTACTTTACTGTTTGTTAGTTAATGTTATCAGTTTATTCGTGTTTAGGTGCTTTAGGCTTGTCGTTGTTCCATTATTTTTCTTAGTTCAGATGATGCTTTGTTAGCTTATTAATGTGAAAACTGTGTTACGTTAGCATATATCGATTGGATTTTTGTATAAAGAACTTGATTTATGTTATGTTTATCCAAAATCATTAGTAAAAATTTGACCTTAAACAATAGATCAATAGATCAATATAGGTCACAGAATGGTGGAAGGTGGGCGTGGGTGGTTTGATTTACTGATTTTACTTGATTTAGGTATGTAAAAACGTAAATTTTTACGTTATAATGATGAAAAAGTATAAAAAAAATTTAACAAAACAAAAAGTTTTAAAGAAATAAAAATAAAAAATAAAAAAATAGAAAAAAATTAAAAATTAAAAAAAAAAAAAAAAAATTAAACACAAAGTATAAATGTAAAATAAAACTTATGGAAAAAACAGTTATAAAAATAAAAAATAAAAATTAAAAATAAAAAAATTAAAAAGTTAAAAAAATTAAAATAAAAAAAATTAAACACAATGCATAAATGCAAAATAAAAACTTATATAAAAAATAAACAAAGTATAAATGTAAAATAAAACTTATTAAACAAAAAATAAAATTAAAAAAAAATTAAACACAAAGTATAAATGCAAAATAAAAACTTATATAAAAAAATAAACAAGTATAAATCTAAAATAAAACATATATAAAAATAAAGTTAGAAAATTAAAAAAATTAAAAAGTTAAAATAAAATAAAAAAATTAAACATAGTATAAATGTAAAATAAAACTTTCAAAAAAATAAATAAATAAAGTTAGAAAAATAAATTTAAAAATAAAAAAATAAAAATAAAAATTAAAATAATAAAATTAAACACAAAGTATAAATGTAAAATAAAAAATTAAAAAAAAAAAAAAAAATAGTAAAACAATATAATGTATTTTCACTTAGAAAAAATTATTAGTTAACGTTTATAAAAAGAAATCGAGATTTGAAAATATAAATGTTAGTCTTCAACGTCTAGAAAAACGGTTTATCTTTGCATGATGCAATGTAATTGATGATATGTACATCTTAGAACAGAATCAGTTATGTAAACAGTAATGATATTGTATTATTAAATGAATGTTTACTAACTCAACACCGCACCGGCTCCTACACCAGTGTCTGTGTCTACTCCTCATTCTTCATTCTTCTTCCTTCCTCCTTCCTCCTTCTTCCTTTCTTCTTCTTCTTCCTTTCTTCTTCTTCTTCCTCTGTTTTGCATTCCATGCATTTCTTCTTCTTTTTTTTCAAACTGAAACCCACCCTCCGGGGGTCTCTGGACTCCGAGTCCGAATCCAACTCCAACTCCGTCTCCGACTCCGACTCCTCTACCCTGTCTCCAAGTTTCAGTCTTCTACGATCATTTTAATTTTTAAGGGGGCAGCGTCCCCCCTTACGGGGTGACGCAGAGGGACGTAATCTCGTCTCCGACGAGATTACGTCATCATATAGCTCACATCCAAATTTCACTCCGATACGTTAAGCCTAACATGGTTTTCAGGACGAATTTGACCTTGGCGCTAAGGGGGTAGCACCCCCTTAGGGGTGACCTACGGTCACCAAAACTCGCCTATGATCAGTTTATCACATACATAGCTTATATTCCAAGTTTGAAAGCGATACCTCTATTCCTTCGTATCGAAAAAGGTGGCCGCGCAGTGGGTGACTTACTACAACGATTAATCGAATGTTAATTATAGTAATTATTTTCTTTCGAATATATTTTTTAATGTAAAAAACCAACCAGAGCACGTAGAAAGACGATTTAAACATCGATATAGGGGTAATCGATCACGATAAATCGATTGGAACCATCAAAAATGATCTACCGATCATTTAAAACCATCTAGGAACCAAAAAAGCCCCCTTTGGGGGGCTCCGCCCCTCTTCAGGGGACTTAACCTCCGAAAACGGTCTTCCAGACCTTAAATTCGGTCTCACCGACCTTAAAAACCCTAGGTTTGACGTATCAAACGTCAAAATCTAATGAAATGATGGAAATTTCCAAGTCAGCTGCCGACATGACTGGAATTTCCAAAAACCTTCCAAAATGGTTTTCAAGTCTTTGCCTTCGACGTGCAGGGCTGCCAATGGGGAAAATCCCCAAAATCCTCCGGAGTTGGGGTTCTTGACCTGAGTTATGGACAAAACGTTAAAAAAAGTAGCTAAAAAATGCTAAAAAGTGTCAAAAAATGCTAAAAATGTCAAATTTAACGGATTAGGTTGCCAGATTTAGCGTCAAATCTGGCAAAACGGTAAAAAAGTAGCAAAATTTCTAAAAAAAATGGTAAAAATTAGTAAAAAAGTACCAAAAATGAGCAAAATTAACGGATTAGGGTGCCAGATTTAGCGACAAATCTGGCAACTGCATTCTTGCTGCCAGTTTCCCCCCTATACTACCTATATATATATATATATATATATATATATTATATATATATATATATATATATAAAATATATATATATATATATATATATATATATAATATATATATATATATATATATATATATATATATATATATATATATATATATATATATATATATAGATAGATAGATAAATTTTTCAAAAGTTATTTAGTTAATTTTGTCATTTACAGTAGATATAATGGTACATTCTTATGTATATTAACCTTAAAATTAAATTTTTTTAACATTGTTTTCATTTCTCCTTGATGCCACACTATTTCATTTGTCTATGTATTGTCTTGAACTATAATAACTATAATAATAGCTATCATAACACAACTTAAAAATTTTTTTTTTTTTGGCATTTTTGAATGGCTGTATTTCTTAAAACAAGCAAATACCAAAGTCAATATTGCAGGTGAAGGAACATCTATGGTAGTAGTATAATGTGTGAAAATTTCAGATTTTTAGCACTTACCCCATCAGAGATATTAAGGTTCAAAGTTACCGATTTTTCGAAAAATTGATTTTTGGACACCCTGTAAATTTTTTTAAAAATATTTACCAAACTTCAAATAAGATTTAAGTTAAACCCTACTTTAGTATGTATCATCACACAAAATTTTATATCGTTAAATTATTTCCTTCTTTTAATAATATACCCACGAAAATGGAAATTTCTTCGATTTTTAACACAATTTTTCGGATTCATTTTCATGGTGAAATATTATTTTACCCAAAAAAAACAGGAAAGGCCATATGTAAATTTTGCTCCACCTGAACCTGGTCAAACACTTTGGCTCACCCTGTTACAACCAGAGTAAATCTACAAAAACGAATGGTGGTTCTGAACTTTCCAGGGATAACATTAACGCCATGCAAAATATAAAAGTTTTCAAAAATTATCGAGCGGCCAACTTCCATTATTTTGGTACGCAAAAAATGGATAGACCCTATATCTATAATATTTATATACATGTATTTATTTTATAGAGATATAATATATTTATATACTATATATAGTATATATATATATATAGTAATATATATATATATTATATATAAAAAAAATATAGATATATATATATATATATATATATATATATAATATATATATATATATATATATATATATATATATATATATTATATTATATATATATATATATATGTTATTTATATAGTATATATATATATATATATATATAATATATATATATATATATATATATGATATATAATATATATATTATATATAATATATATATATATTTGGCATATTTGTAGATACTGTACTGTGACTTTTTCTGAAAAAAGGAGTCGCTTGGATCGGAAAATTCGTATGTTAAGTAAATGTGTGATGACAAGCAACGCTCCTAAATGTTCGATACCAAATTTGATATTAACGCTACTTTTGGACGTTGTGGTCACCGATCTCGTTATCGAAGGACCAATTGTTGTAGGGGAGAAAAAGCGCCTCTAGGAATCACACCATTCGATAGCTCAGGTATCCTATCGCTCCTCCTACATTTCCCAATCCCTCTCTCCGTCTAACTATCTAGAATGGGAGAGTGAGGAATTAGCCAATTAAGAAAACTATTTACATAAACACTGAATCATACATCAATCGACACCACTGGCACTCCTCCAACAAGAGAAGGGTTAGACAGATGTCCCCCGGGAGGGACAGAAGTTCCACCTTGCCCCAGAGCAGCGGTCCCTACGTGCGTGGGGGGAGGGGCTCTGGACCCGCTGTCGCGGAGCCCTTTTAAGAGGAGAAGTAAGTCGAAGTTGACATGCAATGACAGTGTTGAAAATAGTGAAAAAAGGTGGTTAGTAGGTGTGAATGGTTAAACAAACTAGGGTTTAATCACTAATCATAGCTCTACTGTGTTTGAAAGCGTGAGAGTGTTGTGTAATTAACCTTAGTTGAGTATTTCAAACAAGACTCCCTGATGCACCAGCGTGCTTAGAGCTGAGTCATGTTCATTCACACGTCCCAATCACACTCATAAGCCTTTATACAAAGCGCGCAACATTATTTACATATAGAAATGAACCCCCAACGATTAGGGTACTAAAACCCACAAGATCGATAAATCCCCCTTTCAAATCAACTCTTCCTCATCCGTAGATTGACGGCGGTCAGGTAAGATATCCGCTCGGTTTTCAATAATGGCCCGTGTAACAGTAAAACAACGAAAAATTGTACTTACATTATCAATTTTCTATGCTACATCAGACCAGCTCAAGAAGGGCGAGTCGGAATTAAACCTACTAGCTTCCACCCAACGACAACGACGTAAAGTGGAAGGGTTAAGAGTGAGTGATTTATCGTATTAACAGGATATATGAAAGTTCATTTCCTTCCTTAGCTAATATTCGCACAAAATATACAATCAAGACCCACAAAAATAAGGGTCCCGCAAACACGGTAGCTTTCAACCTAAAGCCGACTCCGACTCTACCCTTTTGAAAATTACCGACTCCGACTCCGACTCCGACCCCGACTCCGACCGACCCGACTCCACTCCGACTCCGACTCGACTCCGAACTCCGACTCCGACTCCGACTCCACCCTCTGGAAAATTATATAAATATATATATATATAAATATATTATATATATATATATATATATATATATATTATATATATATATTTATATATATATATATATATATATTATATTTATATATATATATATATATATATATATAATATATTTATATATATATATATTGGTTTCGGGCTTCTCCGTTAAGGGAGAGAACTATCGCATAGCCCTGAACCTCCTCAAGGACAACTATGGAGACAAGTCCAAGCTCATAGAGACCCTCATCATGAGACTTACCGGACTGCAGCCTCCTAAATATACCTATTCGGACCTGTTTGGATTCAAAGCCGACGTTTCCTGCTTCACAGAGTCTCTGAAGACAAAGGAGATGGTGGGTGATTGCAAGAGCTGCTCCATCATCTTAGGAACCTTGCTTTCCGTCAAATTACCCGCGGAGGTTAAAGAAAGAATTCCGTGGTCTGAAGCGAGAAAAAACTGGACCCTCGACTCAGTAATGAACCTGGTCAATCAGGCCCTTGGTTTCCTGGAAGCGACAAAACCTAGCACGACCAAAACGAAGCCCAACCAGGACGCGCCAAGGAAGGATGAATCTTCGAGAGGTTGGACAGATAAACGAATGAATGGCTCCAACAGACAGAAAGCCTCCACCATATTGACTACTACCGGGACCAAACAAGCAGTCCCGAGAAACCAGACCTCAACGAAACAGGAACGGAACTCAACAAAATCGGACAGTCGAAGCTGTAGATTTTGCAAGGGACCTCACTTTCCTTCGGAGTGTCAGATGATTCCGACTCCAGAGTTGAGGAGGGCGGTGGTTGTAGCCAAAGGTTGGTGCGAGAAATGTCTGGCAGAAAACCATGCCACTGGAGATTGCCGGAATACTAAAGCTTGCTTCCGTTGTAAAGCACCAGACCATCACGTCGTGTTCTGTCCCCAGCCAACCAATCGAAATGAGGATCGCCCCCGACAGCAGCCCGACTCATCGACAGCAACACCAGGAGAAACCGCTTCGAGCCATCTGACGACACTTTACTCGGGTGGTCAAGGAGTGGCCCTCCCGTTGGCCGATTTGGCTGTCTACAAGGGAGCTGGCACCCTCACGGTGAGAACCTTATTCGACCAATGCTCCCAGAAATCCTTAGTAGCGAGATCCGTAGTTCAAAAATTGCAATGTATACCTCACACTCAGGTGGAGATCGCCATCAACGGGATCAACCGTCAGGGAACCCCGACCTTACACGACGTCGTCACCCTGAAGGCTAGAACGAAGGATGGAACAATTCCCATCACAGCTATTGTGGTGGATAACCTGCCTTCCGACATTAGGATTCCTGGCTTAGTTGACACCACTAGGATGTTACGAAGACACCGCGTTCACTTAGCGAACCCTTATCCGGACAGTGACACGGTCGCCGGAATTGAATTACTTATTGGAGCTGACATGTTGGGCAAATTTATAAGGTCATACGAATCCCGTCATGGCGTTAACCTCATGAAGACCAACGTGGGCGACCTCATCTGGGGGCCGTTACCCTTTTCCTCCGGAAACTCCGCCGCACAGGTATCGGTTGTGTCCACCTTTAGGGCAGAGGTTCATTTCGCCAACGAGTTGAGGCCTGATCTCCCCTCTTGACACCAGGAACGCTTTCCTGCTGCCCTCCAATCGGAAGATAGAGTTCTTGACACCAGGAGCGCCTTCCTGCTTCCTTCCAATCGGAAGATAGGGTGATGGAGGTGCTCGAAGACTCTGAATCCACATTACCTGACACCGAAAGATCTCTGACTAACGAGACAAGTCGTCCGGCCTTCCTCCAGTTGGAGGACGGAGCGATTACGGCAGCGCCCGAGTGTTCCGAGTCATCTCAACTTCACCTCGAGCCCTCCTCGACTGACGGCCTACACCGCCTTTCCTCCCTCCAGTTGGGGGATGGCGCGATGGTGGAGGCGTCCGAGGCATCTGAACCGGTAACTCAATCTGAATGTTACTTGACCAACGTAACGCACCGCTCATCCTCCCTCCAGTTGGAGGACGGTGCGAAGACGGAGCCGCCCGAAGACTCTGAATCATCTATGCTTCCCATCGCGCGCTATTCGATTGAAGACACTCCCCGCCCGTCCTCCCTTCAGTTGGAAGATGGAGCTATGATGGGTGTGTCCGAAGTATCTGAGCAACCACACTCCCTTTCGAATCCTAGTCCCTTCCAGTCGGGGGGGACAGGAATCCCCACGCAAGATTTGGATCGACTTTGGTCCTTGTCCCAAATTGGCATCATGCCGGACGAACAATTCACCGAGGCAGAGAAAACGACACTAGAGGCCTTCGAAGAGAATTTATCATTCGAAAATGGTCGATACGTGGTATCACTGCCCTGGCGTGCCAGCCACCCCTCTCTTCCCGACAACTACGCTCTAGCTAAGAGACGTTTATATAGCGTTCTCAAGAGATTAAGAGGGGACCCCAAGCTAATGGAAAGTTACTCAGATGTTATAAAGGATCAACTGGAGAGGGGTTTCATTGAAGAGGTGACCCCTATTACTCCGATCCACCCTAAAATTCCAAATTGCATACTTGCCCACCATGGAGTCCGGAAGTCTTCATCTTACAACGGCGTCAAGACTAGTGTTCGATTGCTTCTTCTAACAATCCTAGTTAGTCTCAATCAGTGCCTTGACATATGATACTCTCTCATCATTGACTTGATAAGATCCTTATTAAAAATTTCGGCTAAGACAGTATGCTTACGTCGGCCAACATGTGTAGAAGCATTTCTAGGGATACGTCCAGCGTTTGGAGGACGAGACTCTACCCGCTTTCTGTGGCGTGAAAGGACCATCTTCTGATCTTAGGAATACCCTGGCTAACTTATCGGTCACATTCGGTCACGTTTTGGGGCCACTTGCAGTGCGTTCTGTTGGCTGCGCTGCTTTCAACATCACGTCCGACATTCGGAAACCGATTATGAGGATATCATCTTTGAACCAGAATCTACTTGTTTGACAACTGTTCGGTTACTTTCGACACCGAAGCAAAGGGGAAGATTTCTTTTGGCACAGTCCAGGGCCTCTTCGAGAGTCCCGGCTCCAAACTTTACGAGAATGGGTGTCGAATTCCGCAATGCGCAAATGCTAAAATTCGCGATGAAAACATGCAGCCGCCGACGACACCACGATTTCAAGGCTCTGGGTATGAATGGAATGCGATGGAAGACACTCTCTCGTAACCCCTCAAGGATTGCCGCCTATGAAGCGGCCACAAAGAGGGCTATTTTGCCAGAACCTACGCCTCTATATCACCCCATCTGCATTATGTCTTCCGAGTGACCGTACAGGAAGCATTCTCCTACAAATAACTATGGAAAGAAAAACTGGATTGGGATAAACCAATTACGAAGAACACCGGGAAAAGAGTGGATTTCGATAGTCCGAACATTTACAACGTTGTCTACAGCTACAATGCCTAGACAACTGATCTTTGCTTGAAAATAGAGATTACACTTCTTTTTCAACGCTTCTGACGCAGCTACGCCACTGTATGTACCTTTATCGACTGGAGAACGCCTTCTCCCAAGCGCGAGTCACGTCATGCGAAGGTTAAAAGGTTGCGCCATGAAGGAACTCAAGATTACCACGTCTAGAATTGATGGGAGCCTTTACTCTCGTCTCGAAAATTAAATTCGTTATCAAGGCCTTTCAAGGCTTACTAAAGAGTTGACAAGATCTACTGCTGGGATATCAAGTCGCACTAAAATGGATACTTTCCACGAAATAGTTCCCGCCTTCAAATCAGAATAAGGTGGATGAAATTACTGACGAAAAACCTACGACGGCCAAATGGAGATACGTCCCGACCGAGGACAACTTCCAGACTGATGCGGTGTCTAGGGCGATAAGCTAGAAGTACGTGCTTACAGGCTTATGAAAAAAAGGCCCCCTTTGGCCTCACGGAGCCTCCGAACTGACCCATATGCGACCGTAACACCTTTCCATGTGCTGAAGTAAACTCAGGAGACTTAACGAAGTCACGGTAGCCCTTCTATTACTGCCGGTTCCAGAGCGCTGCTCCGCATATTTGCATTAGAAATTAACTTCATCTTTAAACAAGGTCCTCAAGGTATTCACCGCCTTAGGTTCGGCCGTTTCATAGAGAACCTGAAGAAGTCGAAGCAGAAGCGTCCCACTGACCTTGGCCATCTCTCGACCGGAGTTTTCCCATACAAATCTTCGTGGGAAGAAAGGGAATGCCGACAATACGTACTAGGTATTGATACGGAGGATCCAAGTTGGAACCGATTAGCGACCGAAATCTTCAAAAATTCCGAGATACATTGCCACTTGCGAATTGATCGACGTGAGAATTAGCTAGAAGTTGGCGGGTGGGTCCTCAGATGCGACCGGAGGCTGAGCAATTCGATGCTCTCCTTGACACTAAGTTCCTAGTGCTGCCTACCGTCGGGCTCGCCGTTCACCCGACATCCATTTGGACCTTCAACAAAACAAAATTCATTGACAGGGTATCTCAGAAACTCGTATCGATCGTCGACAGCGGTTCTAATTCTCTCGTGATGAGTCAACGGTTGAGAAAGTGATTACGCCCTTGCGGTCTGTTGTAACGTTTACAAGCTGCACATTTTCCTTCTGGCCCACTAGTTGCCTTGCCTAGCTCCCGAGTTGCGTAGAAGGCAAACCGTTTACGTGTTGATCGGAGTGAAATCTCACAGGATATTTTACATGTCAAGACCCCAAAGAGCGCACGTGATTAAGAGCTACGTGTCCTGTTCACTTGTGCAGGGACTAGGGCGATTACGTTAGAGCTCCTCTTCGACAACAGCACCAAGTCGTTTTGAGAGCCGCTAAGCAGTTTTACGGGGAAGGCGAAGGAACACCTTCTGTGAAATACTCAGACAACGCAACTTATTTTCAAGTGGCTCCCAGCACTGAAAGGATTGTGAAATTTATCTGTTATGTAATACTTCCTACGCGAGCAATTCTATGACTCGGAGAATATTCAATCCCGCCAGAAAGCAGCAATTTTATGGCAGGTTCTTCGAACGTTGATTGAAATTGACCAAAGGACCCCACCTCCGTAAAAGTCCCCAAGACCTCATCAGTAAACTACAAAGAAGGTTATATTACTGTTCCTTCATGGAGGTTGAAATCGGTGGTCAATTGTCGGCCTCCTCTACTTAGCTGGGGAATGCAGCCCATTGCGAGGAGCCCTCATCTGCCGCTCCTCACGTATGTGATGGCGATCATCAAATTAGAGAAGAGTATTATCACTTCCTGTCCCGAAGAATTGCTGAGCACGATGTACCTATGCAGACCCTTGTGAGGTCACAAAGGTACAAGTACTTTATCTCTCT
>JABUQX010105193.1:30000-33666 GCA_015478945.1 Trachelipus rathkii | reverse complement strand
ATTATATATATTGTCCACCAAGAGGGGACTGCGGCGGGTCACTCGCGGATCTAATTGTTATTAAACCCGAAAGCTGTGGCAGACGCTAAAGGCATGAAAGACGCGGAAACGTGAAGCGCCCTAAGGTTCTAACGCTCGACATGGCGTTGGGATGTAGTCTCTCGGGGTTAGCGGCCGAGGTGTCTTACTCGTTCACCTAAAACATAAAATAAAAATGAAATTAAAATTAAAAATAAATAAATACACTTTTGTAATCAAATATATAAGAAGAATAATAAAAACTTAAAAGAAAATAACAAGAAAACGAAATGTTTATATTAAAAATGTGAAAAACAAAAATAATCGGAAAAACAAAATAATATTAAAGCTAACAACGTGAAGATCTTTATATTAATATCTTACAAATTGATGAAATATATCTTATTATTAAACCAATATTTACTGACTACAATATATATATATATATTTGTGTGTGTGTATGTGTGTATGTGTACGTGTGTTTGCATACATGTTTATACGCATAGCAATTTACCCTTCATGTAAGTTGTTGAACCACATTCATACCATTGTTAGAACAAAACACCAGATGTTCATGTAATTGATACCCGTTCTTTGTTTATTCCCCTTCAAAACTAATTATCTTTTTCACACGCATTTGAATGGCTTGTTTCTCACGTTCTTTTTATCCACCCTCTCAAGAGGATAACAGATGTTGTAACCGAACCCTTTGTTCTTTGTTAAAGATTGCGTAATGTTTAGGTGTCAGGAAGAGAGCATTTTACCAACCAATGTTTTAGTTGTGAACATGCAAGCGAAATGGTCGCACACGTTATTGGTGTTGTGAGGTCTATGTGAATAATAATAATAATAATAATAATAATAATAATAATAATAATAATAATAATAATAATAATAATAATAATAATAATAATAATAATAATAATAATATTTTGATCGTTTATGTATAGTAAAGATTGAGATTGCTACTTTGACTTCAGCTGGTAAGATTGAAAACCTTCTAATGTAATTACAATGTTAATAATGCTTTATGAACAGTAGGTAGGTTGAGTTAAATTTTTGTGTTTAGTTCTCATAAATATTACAACGCTTAATGTAAAATTGACATTAATATTTTAAGATATGTTTGAAAAAGTGCGTGAATAGGATAAGTTTTGCTCCAATGTTAGCTACTTTACCTGCGTTAAGTTAAAGAATTTTATTAATATTTACCGTTTATTCCTGTATAAGATATGTTAGGTTGTTATGTCGTGTGTGTGTGTGTGTGGTGTGTGTGGACGTGTGTGTGTGCGTGTGTGTGGTGTGTGTGTGGGTGTCTATGGTGTATCAAAGCAAAATAGAAATTTAACCATTATTGTCTTAGTTCAGGTAATGCAGTGTTAGCTTTATCGATGTGAGCACTTTGTGTGTGTTAGCATTTTATTAGTTTGTTAGTGGATAGTTACCTTAGGCTTATTAGTAAATATTATTACTATTGTCAATTTAAAATTAATATTGTTATGCTTATAGAAAATTAAAAATAGGTCAGCTAAGTTTGCTATGCGATGCTTAGGTACTTTTTCGATATTACGCTCAGAACTTTGGCTGTGCGGTGTTGCCAAATTTTCTCTGTCTGATGCGCTGTTGCCGTACTTTCCCAGTTTATCTAAATCTTCCATCAGTATGATGCGTTATTCCTTCGCTCTCATTGGGCATGTTTAGAGATCTATAATAATTAATAATAATTAATAATAATAATTAATAATAATAATAATAACTAATAAAAATAAATAATAATCGGAATAATAATTAAAAAAAAATAATAATAATTAATAATAATACAAATAATAATTAATAATGCGTCTCTGTATGATAGTTATGTCAGGTTATTGATAAATTTTGTTAAGTTTATATTTACCTATGTCATATAAATTAACAATTGAAATGTAAGAGTATACTTTAGAAAAAGTGGTGAATTAGGTATGTAAATGTTAAAGAAAGCCAAAAACAAAATAAATAAAAGTTTTTGTGTTATGTTATACAAAATATGACTTGAAACAATAGATCAATAGATCAATAGATCAATAGATCAATAGATCACGGATAGGTAGGAGGATAGAGTGGGTGGTTTGATTTACTGATTTACTGATTTACTGATTTACTGATTTACTGATTTACTGATTTACTGATTTACTGCTTTAGAGTATGTAAAAATGCAAATTTTTTTAAGTTATAAACATAAAAAGAATAAATTTTTTAGTAAAAACAAAATGTTTAAAGAAAACAAAACAAAATAAATAAAAGTTTTTGTGTTATGTTATACAAAATATGACTTGAATCAATAGATCAATAGATCAATAGATCAATAGATCAATAGATCATGGAAGGGTAGGAGGGGCTGTTTTGATTAACGATTTACTGATTTACTGATTTACTGATTTACTGATTTACTGCTTTAGAGTATGTAAAAATGCTAATTTTTTAAGTTATAAACATAAAAAGAATTAAATTTTTAGTAAAAACAAAAATGTTTAAAGAAAGCAAAACAAAATAAATAAAAGTTTTTGTGTTATGTTATACAAAATATGATTTGAATCAATAGATCAATAGATCATGGAAGGATAGGAGGGTGGACTGGAGGGCAGTTTGATTAACTGATTTACTGATTTACTGCTTTAGGGTATGTAAAACATAACATTTAATTAAAAAATATGACTTGAATCAATAGATCAATAGATTCAATGATCATGGAAGGATAGGAGGGTGGCTGGAAGGCAGTTTGGATTAACTGATTTACTGATTTACTGATTTACTGATTTACTGCTTTAGAGTATGTAAAAATGCAAATTTTTTTTTAAGTTATAAACATAAAAAGAATAAATTTTTTAGTAAAAAACGAAAAGTTTAAAGAAAACCAAAACAAAATAAATAAAAGTTTTTTGTTATGTATACAAAATATGACTTGAATCAATAGATCAATAGATCAATAGGATACAAAGTAGATCAATAGATCCATGGAAGGGATCATGGAAGGATAGGAAGGTTGATGGTACTTTGATTTACTGATTTACTGCTTTAAGGTATGTAAAATATGCAAATTTTTTTAAGTTATAAACATAAAAAGAATTAAATTTTTAGAAAAACAAAATATTTAAAGAAAACAAAACAAAATAAATAAAAGTTTTTGTGTTATGTTATACAAAATATGACTTGAATCAATAGATCAATAGATCAATAGATCAATAGATCAATAGATCATGGAAGGGTATGAGGGTATGGAGGGCAGTTTGATTTACTGATTTACTGATTTACTGCTTTAAGGTGTGTAAAACTGCAAATTTTTTTAAGTTATAAACATACAAAGAATAAATTTTTTTAGTAAAAACAAAATGTTTAAAGAAAATAAAACAAAATAAATAAATTTTTATAGTAAAAACATAATGTTTAAAGAAAACAAAACAAAATAAATAAAAGTTTTTTGTGTTATGTTATACAAAATATGACTTGAATCAATAGATCAATAGATCAATAGATCAATAGATCATGGAAGGGTATGAGGGTGGCTGGAAGGCAGTTTGATTAACTGATTTACTGATTTACTGCTTCAGGGTATGTAAAAATGCAAATTTTTTACGTTATAAACATGAAAAGCATAAAATTTTAAAAAAG